>QXVX01003483.1:0-16878 GCA_013436065.1 Halocynthia aurantium
CGATTCCAAAAATTCCCTTCGTTCCCGGATTTCCTCCTCGATTTCCTCGAAACGATCTTTTCTCGGGACTTCGGGAGCCACTTTTCGTTTTTTAATGTTTTGTTTCGCGGTGTGATCGATGTCTTCTCCGTACGCCATCATATTGGAGAGTCGCTGCTTTTCTTTCTCAAGACATCGCACAGGTTTCGGAACGTATCGGTCACGTTCGTAAGCTCCTGTCTGTTCAATCATGTCCTTTGTTCTGACCGAACCGTGCAACCTTTGTTTTGGCAATTTCGTTTGAATAACTTCCTATAGATAAGTTAAGAGGAGTTAAGTTAATAAGATAAGAGATAAAAAATATATATGGATGAAGTTTGTGAATTTGTTTGCTATAGGAAACGAAATGGAACGAAACCAATTTACACCACACATCAGCGAGATGTTTTCGCTTTAAATAACTCGGCTTTATAAATAATTGTAGCATTGCTTCCATATATTATTTTCATTACCTTTCCTTTCCTGTCGCTCGATGTCGGAGCAACCTTTACTGGTAAACTTTGACCTCCCTTCAAAGAGTCTCTCAAGGTTCGTCTTTGAAAATTCGTCAGTTTCGACTCCTCCATCATCACTTTGAGAAGATCTTGAGTTCCTCTGCTGTACGAAGGACGATCGGACGCTCCAAACATTCCTCCTTTTGCGACAGGAACACGAGAATTCATCTCGCTTGATATGTCGCAATTACTCCGGGACTAGAAGTGCTTTTATTTCATTTTAAGTGAATAAATAAACTGCTGCTGGCTGAGATATCATTAAATTTAAACAAAGTTTATATACAGTAGATCCTTGAAATACGAGTTTAAAATCGCGGCTCGTATATCAAGTTTCTCGTACATCGGGTTACTCGTATTTCGAAGATCTACTGTATGTTAAAGTAAGATTGCGAAACTTCAAAACGTAACAAAACTGAATCAACTCTACGCTACCCAAAACGAATGTGATACAGTACATTGATTAACCCTCTATTAGCATGAAAGAAACAACAAGTTTGTTCCACCATTTATTTCTAAAGAGTGACTAATCAATTTCCTTCGTTTGGCCAGGCTGGACCACGGGCGAGAAAGAAAATAATCTACATGTAACGTATTTCTGGCAACTTACCTGTCTTCATTAATATTAGGGATATCCCTGTAAAGCGTTTACTAAGTGAGCGAAATTCTGAATGTATTTTCAACGACTACTTCCCGTTATTCTAACTGAAAACTGGACTCGCGACGAGAATCGTCTCAAACCATTCGATTATTTTAGCAACGGTCATCCTGGTTACAAGGGAATTCCCCTGCTATCCGAATGCTTCCGATATCGTCCGATAGACAACGGATAACTCAAATGCATTGAATGAAGCGAATTTGGGTTTTCAAACATGACAAATAATATTTATAAGCTCATAAATTATGCTACTTGTATACTCGTATATTGCAGTTAGATATCCCATATTAACCGATGTTAGTTCATCCAACCAGCCCCTTTACAGGTCACATCCCGTACCCTGGAATCGATTCCATATTGCACCTCCCCAAAGGCTAAAATCGATGAACGATTGAAAAATAACTATGAGACCGATTAAAATTATTTCACGTACTTTATTGCTACGAATAACATGTTTTGGTTCCTGGATTATTTTTTATACCTGCGGGCGCAAAGTAGTCTTCCGGAACCGTCCGCTGGAGAGCAGTCCTGGGCCATCTTTTAAATAAAAAATAACGCCACCACGACCACTAAATCTGTCCAACCGTTCGGTTTGCTATAGCGTGAAATCCGTGAACACACAAACATATATTCACTTTTATTAATATCTAGATAAGAAATAGATTGAGCCGTCTGTGTAATAAAATGAATATAAGTATTTTTCAGAAGTTACAAAAATTTTCTGTTGGTTTTTATTGAACACAAAAACTATATGTATTGAAAATAGTCGAATACGATGAAGATGCTCAGCATGAAGTCATCCCTCACATCCACATCAGACAAACAAACAAAATCTTGTACAGGATGAAAATCTTTTATCCAAATATTTTTATATTCGCATGAATGAAATGGGACAGATTGGGGATTGTGACCCATGTCTGTGCAAGATATCCATTCACATGTCATAATATAGCTTATAAATATATTTTGAATATAGCTTTGCTGAAATTTTTTAATACATATTACCATTAGAAAGGTTAAGATTTTGTGAACCCAAGAGACCACTAGGGGGTCTCAGAATTGACCAGGGTAGAAAATGGGTCACTTTATTTTACCCTATGTGTTTTGTGTAGCTGCAATGACCGTCACTTAAATAATAATGTTCATTTACATTCGGTGAACGACTACATAGCGCTGTGGTTCCCAACCTGTGGTACAGGGAGCCATCCAAGTGGTACGTGAGTACCTTCAAACTTTAGTTAAATTTACAAGCAAAGAGCATTGATTTATTTGTTAAAGTGAAATCTTAGGCTACTTGTTGTGATTTTCTTTGCAAAAGTTAAATAGTTTGATAGTTAAAAGATTTACCAGAACAAAATGGTACCCAGAATAATTACTATATCTGCAAGTGGGATGCGATAAGAAATGGGTTGGAAACCACTGACATAGAGAATAGTTGATAACAAAAAAGATTCACACCAATATAATAGTAAAATATAACACAAAACAAGTGAAATACAAGCATTAATAGTGCTGGTGAGTCTGAGCCTTGAATTTTGCAGTTGCCTCATACAAATTGTGTTTGGAATTCTAATTATTCAATATACAATATNCTGATATCATTGAGATGCAGAAAAACAGTCATTGTGACGCCGCTGTAGTGATGCCTGATGCAAATTACATTTTATTATTCAAATTTTTATTTCCATGTCCTTCACGGTTGAACGTACACACTATGCATTGATTTTTGATGACTTTTGAGTGAATCGAGTCTAGCATAACTGCGTGCGCAGACTTCACATTTATATCGATTCCGTATGTGCACGTGAACGTCTTTGTGTTTCATGAGGTCGTTCGATCTTGTAAAAGTTTTAGTACACAGTTCACATTTGTACGGTCTGTCGGACGAGTGAATGACAGAATGTCTCTTCAAGTCTGAATTTGTCAGAAACGTCTTACTGCAAACTTCGCACATGTACGGTTTGTCCCCCGAGTGTTTGATTAGAATGTGACGCTTGAGATTATGCGGGAATCCAAATTCTCTTCCGCACGTTTCGCAGACATACGAACCGGGTTCCATTTTGGTGCATTTGTCTGTGTGCATTTTAGTGAAATGAGAGGATAATGCATCTTTAGTATAGAAAGCCTTATCGCATTCTCCACATCTGAAAGACCGCTCTCCGGTGTGCATCGCCATATGAAGTTTCACGGACTCCTTGCGAAGAAATTCTTTGCCGCAGACCTCGCAACTGTATCGCCTGTCTCCTCTTCTATGAACCACGGAATGCTTTGTCAGATAGTCTTGAGATGTGAATCCTTTTCCACAGTGAATACATAAATAGTTTCTTAGAGTGGCTTTCTCGGAATGAGTTTTCCTGTGTTTCGACAAGTACCCGCTCGTCATGAAAGATTTATCACACATTTTGCACTGGTACGATTGCACTTTGCGATGATGAACGTTGACGTGGTCTTTAAGTCGAGTCATTGTCGGGAATCCGGAGTCGCAGACGTCGCATTTGTATGGTCGTTCTCCCGTGTGCGTTCGCATATGGATTTTCACGTGGGATGGCATGGGAAAAGCTTTGTTACATATCTCACAATGGTACGGTTTCAGCCCCCCGTGTACTATTTTGCGGTGCCTGCGGAGGTACTGATGGGTCGGATATGATTTTTCACAAATCGTACATTTAAACGGTCTTTCACCCGTGTGTATTTCCATGTGTTCATCGTACTTCCCTTGCTCGTGAAATCCCTCTTTACAAATCTCGCAGAAGAAATTGAAATCCTTAGCGTGGGTTCTCATGTGCTGAGCGAAATTTCCCTTCGTCGCGTACACCTTGCCGCAGAGTTCACACGTCGAAGGCCCCGCTTTGGAACCCGTTCCGACCCTGGCACGAATTTCTTCTAGTTCAAGATTCAGAAGCACAGGAGTATCCTCGACTTCCTGATCTTCTGAAGTTTGCAGCTCAGGAATTTGATGATGAATCACTTTCACCTTTGATTCTGAAAAAGAATTTAATACCTTACAGTCGCTGTGATAAAAGAAATCTACAATTCAGAACTAGTATAGTCGAAGTACATATCCCATCATTTCCTACACACATGTAGCATCGAATATAATATGTTACCTAGCGCTTTATAGATCGCTTCTTATACTGACTATGTAGCAATAAGCACTGGTTATCTCAGTAGTAAAAAGTGTTTGAATGCAGTTGAGTTTCGGTAATTTATTGACTTTCCATAATAAGCTACCAAAAAAGGTCTGATCAGGCTGCGTAGGCACATAAAGAGGCAAGGAAGGACAGGGTTGATGATTAATTAAAGTACATATCACCTCATTTCCTATACACATGTAACAAAGAATATAATATGCCACCTAACGCTGTTTAGATCCCTTCTCACACTGAGTAAGCACAAGCACTGACCAGTAGAAAATATTTGACTGTAGCTTGGTCTCAGCAATTACTTTAAAATTGAACTACCGAACTCAAGATGGAGTCTAGTCAATTTTACATACTGTCCAGGTAAGTAAAAAGGGAAAGAAATAATAACATTTCATCTAACGGAAATTACAGTTAACGATAATATATAAACGTTCACAATTGTAATCGAGACTTCCTGTATTCTTACCTCTGCCATCTTGAAAATTCACAGATCCATATTTGAAAGCATTTAATTCCCACTGCAGTAACTCGGCATGAGAAGGAGCAGGTTTTTCGAACCTATCTATGAAATCATCGACAATATCTTGAATAATCTTGCCGGTGAGAGGTCTTTCGTGAACCCAACAGCTGGCAATCAGCTTTTCTTCGATAGTGTACATGCTGCTATCAGACATATTTATATTTCTGTAAAATAAAAGGAAAATTATAAGATCAGCGTGCCTACAAAAACTTTTAAACCTCAATTTAGAAGGGAATTTCAAATTAATGTTCTATTTTACACAACTGTATTTACAATTAAGCTCGCTACGGCCACAATAGTGATGTAATGCTGCTAATTTTCTACTAATTTTTCTATTTTGAATAGAATTTTATTGATTTTTAATGTATTCTTGTGACGTCATCACATAAATGTTCCATTTTTGCTTGTGCAAGTCGTCTCAGCCACATATAAACGGAAATTACCAACTCGTCTACCTTACGTTGCACCCCAATCTCAGCCTAGTTCATGAAATCCATTTCTACTGCTCTAGACACACCTAAATTCAGTGAACATTATTTATTTTCAAATATTTTCGTTCGTGTGCATATGGACTACGCAAATAAATGACTGCAGTCAACTCATCTCCCAATTTTCTAGCAATATTTAGCGGCTATGCCAATTATGCCCGATATAGTAAATCTTGTATAATTCGAAATTTATTGATGCTAAAAGACTGAAAGAATTTATTACAGTATTTAGAAACGTCCTGCAATAAATTACAAAATTTAAAAATCGCAGTTTAGTTTTTATTGCTAAAGCCCGAGTAATACAATATTTACAATATCGGGCATAATTGGCATAGCCGCTGAAAAATGAGTGCTGGAAAATTGGGAAACTAGTTTCCCGCAGTAAATAAATACATTGTACATTCTCGTACTTGCCAGCTCCAAAGTTAGTTTATTCAGTTGTTTTCGATTTGTTTTTATATTCTGTTGATCAGGATTGTAAGATAAGGATGTATCGGTGCTTTACAAAAGATATTTGAACCACCTTCCTGAATTGGATATTCTCCGACGAATGCTTGCCAACTTATAGATGAAGCAACGCATCATCGACTGCAGGCCAGAAAGCCTCAAAAAATATCATTCCTATCAAACGAACTAGATTGTCATGATAAATTGTGATTACCACACCTGTCTCAGACCCCAGTTTCAGTTAAAATACTATTATTATCACTACTCATGTTTATTTCCGGATGTTGGAGTTCTTTTTTCTATAAACACTAGAGAGGTACGTCGTCAAGCAAATCTTGGGAGTTCATTATTCTATTAACACTAGAGAGGTAAGTAATAAAGCAGAGTGAAATGAGTATATTTTTCCAGTATATCATTATAATATTTCACCCGTGTGGATTTTCAAGTGTATGTTCTGAGAAAATGATTTTCTGCACATTTTGCATTGCTCATGTCTTTCACCATCATGAACAATTTGTTTATGCCTAGCTAGTTAGGAACCGCCAGGAAAGTTTTATTGCAAACTTAGCACGCATGCTCTGTTCCGCGTGTGTGTTGTTTTGCGTGCATCATGAAAGATATGTGACAAATATCACATGTGTATTTTCTTGTCACTTATTTTCACATGCGTGGCATGACATGACGTGATCATGTGGCGTTTCATGTTGCTAAGCCGAGAGAAAGATTGACTGCATTTCGTACACTGATAATCTGTTTTGACATTGCAGTGGCTTTTCTGATGCGCACTCAAATTTACAGCACGCGAAAACGATTTCTTACAGAGCCCGCATTCAAAATGTCTCTCTTCTGCGCATTTTCCTCCAGTGTATTTTTTTCTGTGCAGTCTCAATGCAGATACAGTTGTAAAAGATGTCAAACATATGTCGCACATGTGATATTTTCTATTGTTTATTTCTATGTGTGTATCCATGTGACGCTTCATGGTATTGCTTCGCGCAAAACCTTGATTACATAGCGGGCACTGATGAGGTTTCGTATGAGTGTTTTTATGCTCTGTCAAATCTGACCTTTGGAGGAACGATTTTTCACATAAAACGCATTTGAACGACGTTTTGTCTGCTGTATTGTGCGTGCTTATGTGACGTTTCAGGTTACCGATCCGAGAGCAACGGTAACTGCATTCCGTACATTGATAAACTGATTTTACTGTATCGTGGCTTCTCGCATGCAATTTCAAATACGCTTGTCGTGAAAATGATTTCTCACAGATTTCGCATTTGAAAGGTCTCTCTTCATCGTGTACGATCCGTTTATGTCTTTCCAAATTGTGAGACCTTAGAAAAGTCTTGATGCAGATAGGGCAATGATAACGTTTGAACGGTTTGAACAGTTGCACACTGGTTTCTGAATGTTCATCGATGTGGTCTACATATTCTTCCGTGCCTGCGAATTCCCCATCGTTTGAATTGCTTCCGGTAATGACAGTTTTGGTCGGTAATGTCTGTAATCAAGAATTATATTGTCAGTCTGAATTTTCAATAGGATTCGGGTAAAGCGGAAATATACGAGTACTTTGTTCCTTAATCTCATTGAAGTTTGAAGCATCAAACTGTGTGTCGCCTGCAGTGCGTAGGTATGTCGCGGACATTAAAATGTATTTATGTATCAGTATCTCTCATAAGAGATTGAATTAACCTCCGGTTTAGTCTGGTCTGGTTTACTATCAAAACTGAATTGACGTGTCGCGAAATTACGTATGTTTAGAAAGTGTGTCACCAACTGGGAATGTTTGGAAAGCTCTGTTGTAGCTCATGGGGCTCAACCAAAGCAAATGTTGACAAGACAAGTACACACAGAAATTACCCACAATTCAACACCCGACCTGTCAACAATCAAAATCTTACCTTAACTTCTTCTAGATTTGAACAGATGTCAGTAGCTTCATTCTCTAAATGAAATTTCAAATCTGACAATACGTCCGCTGGTTGTTCATCTGTCGTTGTTTCTTTTGACGAGGTAGCTTTATTCAGCTCGTCCCAACCTCGATTAAAAGCATTTCTTTCCCATATTAATAATTCAGCTTTGGATGGGGTCGGCTTCTTGAATCTTTCTACAAATTGTTCTGCAATATCTTTCAATGATTTACCAGTATAAGGTCTTTCATGAACCCAAACACTTGCGACTAGCTTTTCTTCAATTGTATAAGTATGTAAGCTTTCCATATGCGAAGCCTAATTCAGTAAAACGATGGGAAAATTTGAGAAAAATTAACTCAGGCCCGTTTCCCACCGACCTGAAAACCGGTAAGCGAGAGAAAGGATGGACTCCAGGTATAATACTTCAAACAGCTATTCTTATCTATCTATCTATCTTACAGAGTCTCCTACACAATTATGGCGACGAATTCAGGTTAAGTAACTAAATTGGTTTATGTATTACGTTTAATATGTGCTAATTTTACCGTGATTGGATCATTGGAAGTCCATGTATAAGCGTTGGGTGAAGTGAAAATTTCCAACCGCTACATGTCGCTGTTTTATCATTTATAAGTGTTGGGTGAAGTAAAAATTTCCAATCGCTAGATGTTGCTGGTGGATCATTTAAAAGCGTTTGGTGAAGAGAAAATTTCTAACCGCTACATGTCGCTGTTGGATCATTTAAAAGCGTTTGATAAAGTAAAAATTTCCAACCGCTAGATGTTGCTGGTGGATCATTTATAAGCATTAGGTGAAGTAAAAATTTCCAACCGTTAGATGTCACTGTTGGATCATTTATAACCGTTGAGTGAACTAAAAACTTCCAACCGCTAGATGACTAAGTACAATCAACGTTTATAAATTATATTCTGATGATCCAATCACGCTAAAATTAGCACATGACCCAAAAATCCCTGAAAAAATTGGGTCGATTGATTTAGGTTAACCCTTAAAATTTGGTTAACTCCTCTGTTTGTAAGTTAAGGTTAAGTTACTAGGTGGTTGGGGACTTAAAAAGGGGATAACGGCTCCCGTTAGTTGCTGTACATTTTAGGTTTTATGTATAGCTTCGTTGGGAAATTCTACATTCATTGGTGTGTCATATATAGTGGGACGGCAATTGGTCTGGGAGTTATCAGGGGTTGTTCAACGAAACAAATTGATGATAACTCTTAGATATATGTTTATTCTTATATCAATCACATCACTACCATAATTTGCTTCCATAATAAAGTACCAACAGCAAGAAGAAGTCTAATTCGTGGAGTCAGTCTGTAAACGAAAGAATCTATAAAGAGATTACACAGTTGCCAACAATCTATAAGGTTCGCCTCAGAACAACTACCTTCTGGTTCAATTGAGAGCTGTGAATTTATCACAAGGTTGCTCATGGAATAATTTCAATATCATTCATACATTCAAGTTCATCTGCAATTAATTCGACTGTGGTATGAATGCTCCCGTGACGAGTTAACTTAGTTTTTGTGGTAAACGCTTCATCGCACACTTCGCAGAGAAATTTTTTCTTTTTTTCCAAATGAGTTTTTTTATGTTTTGTTATCTGCGACTCGGTTGCAAATGCTTTCCCACAAGTTTCACATTGAAAGGGTTTTTCTTCGGCGTGAAGAGCAGCACAATGCCTCGTCAGAACGTAGTCGTATGCAAAAGTTTTCCCACAAACCGTGCATTCATACGGACGCTCCTGTGTGTGAACTCGCTGGTGCATTCGCAAACCATAACCAGTTGTGTACGATTTCTCGCACTGGTCGCATTGGAATTGTTTTCCATTAATATGCAACTTTATATGGTGATTGAGTCTGCTTGCTGCCGGGAATCTTTTACCACAAGTCGTACACTCGTACGGTTTTTCTCCTGTGTGAATGTTCAAGTGTATTTTAAGGTCGCTACTACTGATGAACCCTTTGTTACACACCATACATTTGAAAGGTTTTTCTCCTGTATGCGCTAGCATGTGTTTGTTAATATGAGCACGGTCTGAAAACGATTTGTTGCAAACATTGCATTGGTAAGGTTTTTCTTTAGTGTGGGTTCGTATATGCAGCTTAAGAACGCTCTCCCTGAGGAATTTTTTATCACACATCGAACATTCGAAAGGTTTTTCGCCAGTGTGCGCCATCGTGTGACGTTTTAAGTCTCGCGGACGGGTGAACGATTTGCCGCAAGTCACGCAACGAAATTTATATTTGTCCGAGGCGTGTTCTTTTCGCATATGCTCGATCATATCGCCGTAACGCATGAAAACCTCTTCGCATGATTTGCAAGGAAACCTGCTATCTTCGCTGTGGATCATCTGGTGTTCCCTCATCATATGGATTTTCAATTGTTCAAGTTGGGGGAACACTTTTACACACTCCAAGCAATCATAGGATTCTTCATCGGGATGACATTGAAGATGTTGGGTTAGTGCAGTGCTACTTGGGAAGGCTTTCTCACAGATCTGAAACAATGATTAGAATTATCAAAACCTCAGAATGTGCACAAAAGAATATCTCTGTAATTTGAAGAAATTGGAGCACCACAACACATACATTATATGATCACCAGTAATTTATATCACTATGGCCCATATAACAAACTGAAAATTGTAGTCAAAGTTATTCTTATAGTCAGTAAAATTGAGAAAAATAAAATCAGACGTCTTCTTCGGACCCTAATTTATATTATTTTCAGTGTGGTTTATCAGTAATTTCAGTTCATTTTATCACACCATACCTTACACAAAATATTTTTCGCCTTTGCCTTCTTCAAGTGAACTGATTTGTGTCTTTCCATATGCTGTTTTGTTAAGAAAGTCCTCTCACAGATTTCACAACGATGCGGTTTCTCATTCGTGTGACTACGTACATGTACAATCAACGCGTTCTTTGTAACGAAACTCATTTCGCAATATTGGCAGGAATGTTGTTTCTCCCCCGTGTGAATTTTCATGTGCGTCTTGATGTGAGCTTCTTGCGAGAACGTTTTGTTGCATATTTCACACATGAATGGTTTTTCACCCTGGTGGATGGTTTGTATATGTCGTTCTAAATTATCACACCGTAAAAATGTTTTTTCACACACGAGGCAGCGATGTTCTTCTCCGTGCACATGAGTTTGCATATGCGCTTCCAGGAGAGCTTGTTGAGTGAACCTCTTTGCACATGTTTCACATTTATATGCATCACTTTCCATTGTGTGTTTATGTGTACTTGGAACATCCTCTGCAATTTCGTTTTTATTGGTCTGGTGAGTTCGGGAGTGGAACATGGATTCGCTTTTGCTTGAAAATGTTTCTTCACAGACCTTGGAAATGACGCAACAATTTATATCACACCACAAATCAAGGGAGTTGCTATGTCACTAAAAGTATTGAAGCCTGTACTAGAAGTACCAGTAGTGCCAGCAGGACCGGTAGTGCCAGTTGCTCGTAGTAAGTTATCGGTGGGCCTGGGGCTGCAGCCCCATTAGCCCCCGCCTTAATCCGGCCCTGAGTGCCAGCTAAATACTAATTACTGCTGTACCATCATACTAAATCAGTGGTTCCCAACCTTTTTGAACTCGTGACCCTATTCAAAAATATCAGACACGTGTACGACCCATGCCATTATCAACATGATTTTAAAAATTTCATAATTGCTTACGATTTAATGAAAACTCTCGCTCTCCTGTTCTTCGTTGACAAGACAAGCAGTTTTCACTTAGGTTCGACTAAACTAGCAAGTAGAAAATACAATCCGGCCATAATGTTAATGTAAAGAATCGGGCCGGCACTTGTTCGCGACCCTACGGCCAGTCTTCCGTGACCCAGCGGTTGGAAACCACTGTACTAAATGCTGTCGTATCGAAGATGATGTGCGACAATAAAAACATAAAACCTCAATCTTTTAGTTCAATGGTACAGATGGCACTGCAGGTTTTAGTATTGTCCGGTAGCATACTGCGTGTGCGAGTCGTCTCGGTAACGTAAACACGGATATTATCACAACTTTCATACCTTACACTTGAATAATTTCTTCTCTGTGTGTACGGCCATATGTCGATTCAGATTTCCCAGAATCGAGAATTCTCTGTCGCATTCATAGCATTGATATTGCTTCTCCTCAGAGTGGATTTTCACGTGAGCAAGGAGCCGGGCTTTTTTGGAAAAGGACGTTTCGCAAACACCACATTGAAACGTTTTTTCGTCCGTGTGTGCTTGCATATGAGAGTTCAATTCGGAAAGGCTTCAAAAGTTCTTTCTGCAAACCTTACAACTAGTATCCATCGCAGTAAAGGCGACTCAACTAATTACTGTTTTTTATTTATAAAGAAATTGAAACAGCTTCAATGAAGTAGAAACCAAATTCTCGCTATAGCGAATTATCCGACACGGTTCGTATCACTCGGTTGGAAGGTTACTTGTAATCGGCTGCCCACATCTTGTTGTGTTTCCTTACCTTAATTTCATAATAAAAAATATTCCCCATATTTAGTGCTCAGTAACCTTGGTCATCAAAACCCCGAAACAGGAAAGTGATCTTAAAGCTTTCCTACTACCTCATAAGGAGCCACTTCCTCCATTCTTGATTGCACAAAATTTGAAAAATTACAAAAGCATCTGATAATATATGATCTTATTAGTCTAAGATTAAATCAAAATTATCAAATGAAACATAGACTAACACAAAGACATACTAGTGTTGAGTAGTATATATGTTACAGTATGATTATGAAACTAAAAATTCCATGAAGTTTTAGTTTGGTATTTCATGTAACTCCTGAAATTTTAGGGTTAGGCCAAAACGTTTTTTTTTCATGAAATCATTACGTTTTCAGGGAATTTTCAAGAAATTCGAAGTCTCACAATAGTACTGTGAAATATATACAGGTTTAGTATCCCTTAAACCAGAAATGTTTATAGATTTGGAACATTTAAATGTGATGAAGGATCAAATGAAGGAAACGACAACATTGTTGAAGACAAACAGAGAAATAACCTTTTGGGCTTATTATCAAGCCTGGATTCACCTACTTGTGGGACCCATGGCCAACCTCATCATCTATCGAGATAGAATAGATGACCATGACACTCCAGCATCGGCAATAAACCCTGTGCAAATTTTCAGACCGCTGAGTCAAGAACTTGAGGGACTTGTGCGCACACAAACATACATACTACTTCATTTATGTGATTTGCATGTTCAATAATCAATTTATATTACTGTAATTATTTTGCAATGGCCAAATCACGGTCTCCACACTTGAAATAAGGTTATACAGTAGCATGCTGCAACACCAACATATAAGCATGACCCAGACTAAGGAAGGGCCTACTCCATATATATATATTACTTCAATTATGTTGCAATGGCCATGCAGTGATAGTACATTGCATGACAAATTAGTTAAACGTTCGGACCAGATATTCACTCTAGCACAGTGGTTCTCAAACTGGGGTCCGCGGTCCCCAAGGGGACCGCGAAGCCGTTTTAGAGGGACCGTGAAGTACATTGAATTGTACAAAATGAATGTAATAAACAAAACAAAAAATTTTGTAGTTACTTTTCTAGTTTAATATAATGATAAAAATGAGTTCACACGTGTTCAAACTGGAGCAATCTCGAACCCCCATAGCAATGAAGTATTTTGACTGGCAGTGCAGTGTCATAATAATTCAATTTATTTTTTACGGGACCGCGAATCATTGTAAAAAAATTCAGGGGGTCCGCTACGCAATTTTTTTGGAAAAAGTTTGAGAACCACTGCTCTAGCAGATTTTGTCCGTTGTATCCAAAATCAGTTGCATCGGGGTCCGTTATATCGAGGTTCAACTGTATATATATCACTTCAATAATGTTGCAATGGCAATGCTGTGATGGTACGTTACATAACAAATTAGTTTGGACCCTTAACCAATCCGGCCCCGCTTAATATATCAATTTACATCTTCGAATAAAGTCTGAAAAACAGGAACCACTGAAATAAATCAAGTCATGTTTATTTCCGACTCAAATTTTTCAATTCATGAATTTTCATGTGTTTTTTGAGCACTGCGTTTTTTGAGAACGCTTCACCGCACTTATCACATTTGTATGGTTGCTCTCCCGTGTGAATTCTTTTGTGAACTCGGAGACTTCCCTGTCTTGTGAAAAGCTTGTCGCACTCGTCGCACTTGAACGATCTCTCCCTCGTGTGGATTAACATATGCGACTTCAACCCATCGCTTCTAATGAACGCTTTTTCACACAACTGACATTTGTATGGTCTCTCGCCAGTGTGAAGTCGTTCGTGATCTTTCATGTGTCCTCGTTGGGTGAAGCGCCGCTCGCAGTAGCTGCATGGATATGGTTTCTTGCCGGTGTGGACCTGCAAAAGTGGTAATTATACTATTTACCAGTGGTTCTTAACTTTCAGCACCTTCTTGAATCTGAAAATAAGTTCTTGTACCCCTTGAAAAAAGTTTAGATTTAACTGTTTCAATAAAATATCTAAAATGTATATTTTGAACTGTTTATCACTGTCAAACATGAAGGGTTGCGGAAAATTCAAATGAACTGACACTAGCAAAAAAGTTTGGGAAGCCCTGAGTCCTAGTGGATCTAGTTTTATGCGCTCCAAGCACTCAAATAAGTACAATTCTTTTGGGGGTTTTTAACCCTGAAGCTCCCTACCTAGCTTATACAACGGTATTACCGTACTTTCGGATGGATAACCCGCTGGTTCACAGAACGAAAGAAACCGTTCGCCTGCCTACTACTGTCTGTAAATTATGCGTAAAGCACGTACTCAAACAACAGATTTGGCGCATTTGTTAATGCGTAGTTAGTAGTAACTTTGTAAGTACATAGTAAAGCTGGATTTCCCTGTGAGTTATACATCGGAGCGGGTTATCTAATAAATTTAAAATGAAAAGGGTCGATTTTGCAAGGTTGCGGTTTATACACGGTAAGGGTAATACACCGGAAAGTACGGTACCTATGGTCACTGATGGCATAATGATAGAAAACATAGAGCCTTTACTACGTACCGATAAATGTCTCTTCAAATGAAATCTTTGCGGGAAAACTTTCCGACATTCGTTGCATCTGTAAAGTTTCATCCCCATGACAACTGTGAGTTTGGGAAGTTTTTTTTCCGAAGTGTTTGGATTCAAGTCTGAATGTGATCGAACGTGTCGGATGAGATCCCAACATCGTGTGAAAGTTTCTTTGCATTCCTTGCACTGGAACCTTTTTTCTTTTATTTGATTTCTCATCGTCGTGTGCAGGTTGCGTTTCACAATGGTCGCATGATCCTCGGAAATTTCTAAGTTTTTTTCCATGTCTGAAGAAAGTTAGATTTGATCAGGTGATACTTATATAAAACGGCTTAGTGACAGTACAGTGAAAAATGGCGTTTAACCGACTAATAGGTGTTAACAAATTTCAGAATTCCTACATGAAGTGAAAAATAATGTAGTGAAAGCAATTTAATTTAGTCTAGCATCTGACTGACACTAAGATGCACTTTCTTTCTTCTCTTCCCCTCAAAGCCATTTTTACTTACAAAAAGTATTAACAACTCGATATATCAAGTTATCAAAATTGGTAGCACAATATTTCTTTAGAAACGCACACCACCCCTCTTTCTCAGCTTCACTGATCTTATCAAATACCTAGTTTCTAAAACTCATTTGCATTGCGTTGCAGAGGCAAGTAGAAAATTTCGAACTAAATCCCGCGTGATTGACCAATAACCAACTGCGTTGCGGTCACAGTGAGTGATTTGACAATGTCGATCGATTTGGTTGACCGATTCCGTTCAAATTTGATTGGATTTCGTCCACAGGAGCAACTTATTCGGATTTGGACGCTGAACTGCGATTTTACCCAGAACTAACGCAAAGCTTTATTGCATAAAACGATTTCTTTCCAAAGAAACAGATATTCAAAATTGGGAGCAATTATGCGCGCGCGTTATATCAAAATTCGCGTTATAAGAAGGCGCGTTATATCGCGAATCACAAAAACTAATATTATTTTGAACACGAGCGAATTATGTTGAATGTAATAGCTGTAGCGAATTCTTTGTTATTACGTCACCCCCGTGACTAGGATTGCGTAGCGGTCGTGAATAAACACAAGTGTAATTTTAAGTGAAACGACGGTTATTAAAATCAATTTCACCATAGGCCCGATAATAAAAAGACTACTTTGATATTTATTATTTTTATAATATATGATCTGGTAGCGCCAACGAATTTAACGACTGTCAATTGTATTCTTGGCTTTGTCAATCAAGTCAGGCGAGACACAAAACAATATTTGTTTGGTACACATACTTCGATGCTACATGACGATAGTTTTATCGAGAAAGGAGTTTCGGGTGAGTGATAGGTTATGTATAGCACAGGAGTAGTTGAATTTCTAAGCTATTGTGATGCTGTACTGTACCACTGTACTGTATCGTCCAATTCGGAATGAGTACCAATGTCAACTTGCTAGTTCTGTACAGTATAATATTTGTATAACTTACTGTAAAAGTGCTTTTAAAACCACTGTACTGCTTCTTCCAAGTGCCGTGCCCCTTTCTAATCCGGAATGAGAACCCATGTCAACTTGCTAGTACTGTACAATGTTGTGTAACTTACATAAAGTTATGTATCACATGGATACAGTGATATAATTCATTGAAATGATATAGAATTACCTCGGGTTGCAGAAGTTATAATATACCTACGGAAGTACCTACGCAAAATAGAGAAGTCTTACTGCAGTTCATTTGCTTTAATATTTCCGGTATAGAACGTCACAGTATATTTCCAAGTCTCATTATTACAACTGTACTGTGTATCACTGCTGTAACTAATACGAACAAGTAGACAGTAGTGCACTGTATGTTGTAGTAAGTCACATGGTAGTTCTGTAACCCAGCAGTTTGCAGTATCTGATCTAGAGATAAATCAGGTTTAATGATTCAGTTTTTTTCGCTCACATTCGATTTAATTATCCAAGAAATAATTATTCTGAAACGAAGTTTAATATATGTATTTTGATAAGAATATTTCCCACGCTATTAAATGGCCTCAAGTAACGGATTAGGTACGAAGTACGATGCATCACTGTACCGTACAGTACAATATCTGTGTAACTTAGTGT
>QXVX01003486.1:7706-26963 GCA_013436065.1 Halocynthia aurantium
TTTAGGTAACAAACTACGTTGTGCGCCTGTATCAATTAAAAAATGAATCTTATTAATTGAATTATATAAGAACAAAAGACTTTCATTGCTCCGATTCCTAGTCCTTGCAAGACAACCAGATATACAAAGAAAACGATTATCATTTGCTCCATATCGAACGTTGTTACTAGCCTTGGGCGATTGCGAAAATGGACGCGACGATCGCCTGAAATCGTTATAATTAGAATAACCTGTATGGTTTACGAACTGATTTCGTGACTTATACGGTTGCAAAAAATGAGAATTTGAATAACTCTTATTATTGGAATTATTCTCCTGTACGGGAGTTAAGTCCTTTAAAGGACATCCTATATGGCTTACCAAAATTGCCATCATGGTTTCTGGCAATTGCCTTAAAAATATTTCATTAATTAATCCCGTGGCAAACTCACTATCTTTATCTTTAATGCGGGACATTACCATCATTTTTCTGAGCATCTCGGTGGGTTTAGTATTCCCGAGTTTAATTACAAACAACCTATTCAGCCATTCTTTTTCGCTGATTTCGTAAATATCAAGCAAACTAGCTTTGATATGATCATGAGGATCATTCTTTAAGTTCATTAATTCCGCAGATATATTAATGATCTGTTCCGAATTAAGAACGTGTAAAAGTTCATCAAATTAAATTTATTGACTTAGTATATTATGACGTCGAAAAATTGAATCGACGATATGAAAATACAATTCTACTTTGTCAGTCGAAAATGGTGGCAATTTTATAGGATTGTACATGTTAGGCATGTATCCTTGTGATTTAAAACTTACGTCTATGGGCGTTGTAGTAACAACGTTAACCTTATGAGAAGTAGTCTCAGTATTCATGGTAATAGGTATAGTAATCTAAACTAATGGGTTTCCGTACGCTTTGAGAATCACGGCGAGAAGTTATAAAATGGAAAACTTGCGATAAAAATATTAATTTCTAAAATTTAAACATGCAACAAATAAAACTCGTACCGTTGATAGTTTCGAAATATCTCCTCAAGTATGTCGATCGCTGTCGTCTGAGTCTTCTCGTCGTAGAAGTAGCTCGGTCGTAGTCGTAGTCGTCGACGTCTGAATTTTGTTGTAAATAGCTCCGTCTGTCTCGTTTGGCTCGTTTGGCTCGTATCGGTCTCCTCTGGACTCGTTTATTTGTTTTACACACCTTAACATTTTGACGGTGTCTCAGCTCCTGGCCGTCTGTCAGTCACCAGTATCGTTTGTTGCCGCAGATTAAGTCGTTTCTGTCGGTCGATTAGTTTGTAATCGTTCTTCGATCCTTTTGAATCTGTTTTTCGATCACGTCGGACAGGTCACCAGTTTATAAGCGCTGGTCTATTCTTTGACTCCTTAAGTATAGCCTTAATATAACAATTCCTAGAATTGCTTATTCTTCTATCTGGTGGCTGACAGCATGAACACAGTGAATACGTTATCAGTGTTTATTATTGCACCTTGGCTTAACCAACCCAAGGTTGGTTGATGAGCAATACGTCACGTAATGACGTTATTGACAAGCATGAAATAGTGTAATATTGTAGCAGTTTATATACATTTGCTATTAACCTCTAGGGCAGATCAGTGATAATTTATCAGTGGTATGACGTATTTAATTATCCCGTTATATGGATACTTCTAATTGTAAAGCTTCGTTACAAAGGAGCTAGTTGTTGTAAGTAAGTTCTACCTTATTTAGAGGTGTTCCGCTTATGCCCGGTAAGTAAAATTTTCACAGGCTGCCCCAAATCACTCTACCGTGACCGCGGATGAGCAAAATCAACGAACCGTTACCGATGATCAAACTGTAATTCCCGTAATTTTGTTTTACGAGATTTTCGTCACTCTGACCTTGAAGGGTTCACTGCAGCACCGGTCACAGCAACGAACCGACGTGGTTCCATGCTAATCTATGCGATAGGGTTGGGGTTAGTTTACTTAGGTCTTAGGTGAATGAGGTTTTGATTCCGAATTCACTCATCCGTTAAACCGCACGCTAAACTTTACCGCCTCTTTGCTGTCTATTCCCGCCATTTTGCTGTCTATTCCCGCCTCTACCCTCGCCTCTTTGCTGTCCATTCCACAACGAACAGTACTATGGAGGGTAGTCGTTTTTCGCTCGTCGAGCATGTTCTAACGAATGAAGAAGTTGATGAAGAAACCTTCGCGCTTAAACGTCTTTACGATGTTCAGCTTCATGCGACCAAGTTGCAGGTGCTGGAATATGCGGCAAAACTTGGTTAAACTTGGCAAATTCTATCACCTGCGACTGTGGCAAACAAATGTCGCTTGTGAAGTACTCATCGTGTGACGATAGTTTCCGGTGGACTCGCTGTCGGCTCAAAAACAAGATCGATTAGAGTCGGCTCTTTCTTCAGTTGGTCCAAGCTGCCCATCATGACTGTTGTCGTTCTGACAAGTCTATGGGGCTGCGAAATGCCGGTGGAAAAAACCGAGTGACAAGAGGAGGTGGGCCGGCCAACAATCATTGGCCGGCCAACCCTCAGAAAATAGGAGGGCTCAGCAAAGACTTAAGAGGCCATCGATGTCGAAATCTACGAGACCAAATACTTTCATAGAAAATACCATCGAGGAAGGTGGCGTGAGGGAAGGGATTGAGAAGGAGAGTGGGAAGTGTTTCCTCGTTTCTGTGGAGGATAGAAAAGCCACTACCCTTCTCCCCATAATCCACGAATGGATAAATCCGGGATCCTAAATTATCTCCGACCAATGGGCTGCATATAATCATATATCAGACAATGGTGACTATATTCACGTCACTGTGAATCATAGTCAACATTTTGTTAGTCCATTGGATCATGCAGTCCACACCAACAATGTCGAAAACATGTGGATGTGTGTAAAGAAAAAACTAAAGCGCCAGAACGGCACCGCCTCCCAGCTGTTCGATAGTTATTTATTCGAATTTATGTGGCGTGTACAAATTCTCATCCGTAGACGTACTTTTTTAATAATCTAGTTATGTGCATACGATCAATATATGCTGTTTAATTTTTAATTATGTTAATTTTCTAATTATGATTACATTTAATTTTTAATTTATTTTGATTTTCTGATCATGATTACGTTCTTTAAATAAAGTTTTTCACGTTTAAGCATCGGTTTTTGCAGTCTCTTTTCCGTTCCTCTTACACCCTAACCCTAACCATATCGCATAAATTATATAGTAATTGCTACGCGATTTTGGTAGAACGGAAACCACGTCGATTCGTTGCTGTGACCGGTGCTGCAGTGAACCCTATCAAGGTAAAAGTGACTAAAATCCCTTGAAACAGATGGAAATTATTCCGAGTTTCGGTCACGGTCCGTTGATTTTGCTTAATCAGCGGTCACGGTAGAGTGATTTCGGGCATCCTGTGAAAATCTTACTTACCGGGCATACGCAGAACACCTCTAAATAAGGTAGAACTTACCCACAACTAGCTCCTTAACGATTACCTCTCCAGATTGTGTTTGTAGATCCCCTGTTTAAGAAGTATTTCGATTCAATTTTTTTGGTTTTCATTACTCAATATGAAAACATGTGGATGTGTCTAAAGAAAAAACTAAAGCACCAGACCGGCACCACCCCCCAGCTGTTCGATAGTTATTTATTCGAATTAATGTGGCGTGTACGATTTCCCATCCGTAGACGTACTTATAATAATTTAGTTATGTGCATACGATCAATATATGCTGTTTAATTTTTAATTTATTTTGATTTTTTGATTATGATTACATTAAATGTTTAATTTATTTTAATTTTTTGATTATGATTACGTTCTTCAAATAAAGTTTTTCACGTTTGATCATCGGTTTTTGCAGTCTCTTCCTTTCCTCTTACTCCCTAACCCTAACCATATCGCATACATTATATAGTAATTGCTATGCGATTTTGGTAGAACGGAACCACGTCGATTCGTCGCTGTGACCGGTGCTGCAGTGAACCCTATTAAGGTCAAAGTGACGATAATCCCGTGATCGAGTGATAATCCGAGTGATTTCGGTCATCCTATGAAAATCTTACTTACCGGGCATACGCAGAACACCTCTCAATCTACAACTAGCTCCTTAACGCTTACCTCTCCAGATTGTGTTTATAGATTCCCTGTTTAAGAAGTATTTCAATTCTCTTTTTTTGCTTCTCCTTACTCAATATGCTAATTTCTTTAATTTCCGGTTCTTTCTGGTGAACCATAAATAGATGTCGCGGTAACTGACTTTGGAATTTTCGCGACATTGCAAAATATGATTAGTGAATCCAGCTCTAACCATTAAATGAAAAGCGTAGAAATCTTCGGACAACACTTTCCGTGTTGACGGCCTCTCTTGCGGTATGTTAATGTCGTATCCATCTCGACCACCCCAGAAGATCAATGGGTACTGCAAGGCGTCATGAGAACGATGCGTATCATGTATCCGCTGCAGCATTCCGTCTCTTAGCTTCAGCACAATGTCTCGCCTTCGATGTTGTTCTCCAACCAACAACATGGCAACCTCGTCTGTAGTTGGTGCATTAAAACGTCGTTCGTTCTCGCCAGCCTGTCGTTTGTCCGCACGAATTACAATTTGATATTCCGCACCCAGTCGCGTTGTTTCCATCGCTGATTTGAAATTTCTAATTAGCTGATTGTTGTTGTGTAGCATTTTTTTGGAGAGCGCGAACAATGTCAGGTCGTAAAGCCGATCGTCCATTACATCTTTGCTGAGCTTCAGTAACTGAATTACCCATGAAGTAGATCTGCAGGAACTTAGGATCTTCATTAGATGTAGGTAGCAGAGATCCTATTAGATGGTATACTTGTCCCTGCACTTTATACGTTGGCATGAATCGCAGTTGGAACGCCGAATTGTACTGGTACGAACTGTACGTTTATTCAAGAACTTGTACACCCGAACTTGTCCTCGCAATATACTGAATCTGTAGTAATCCTAACCGGAATAAGGATGAGCACAATGTGAGGGAAATGTGTATATTTATGCAAACACAATGTTTCATCAGCCATTTAATGCGAGCGTTGCTGTTGAATTTCATCAGACAGTTGTGCAGAGCGAGGTAGTAACCTTGTTTCGAGTGCCCCTCTCATAAGCGTATCAACATCCTTAATTTAGTTTTTTTTTTGTACACCCCAGTACACCCCATCAAAGTGGTACACCCTTTAAAAAATTATGGTACACCCTGGGGTGTACGATACACCCGGTTGAAAAGCACTGTTCTAGATTCTCTTCTGGCATTAGTTAAGGATTTTGATAGAGACATTTTCTCTCTGAGTAGTTCGTCGTTAACTTGTCAATAAGGTTTGGTTTCAGATTGCGTAAAATTCAAAAGGTTTGTTTTGTTGATATTTATTTATTTCCTTACGTCATAATAGAAGTAAACAAATATTGACTGGTGGTATTTTATTTTGAAAATGTATTTCTGACATTATAAAGCATTTTTTCAACTTGTCGAGTCTCTAATTTATTTATCCTATGACATCACAGAGGGAAATTTTGAAATTAATCAAAAAAGGGATATGGGGACCCTAATTTAAAAAAATGACCAAGGTCACTTTCGCGACCGAAACCGATCCCCGTGCAAATTTTCTGTGACGCGTAATAGAGAACTTTCGCAGTTATGGACACACGAACATCCGACAAACGCATAGTTTCTCTTTCATTTATGAGATTACCAGGGGTGACCCAATAACAACAAAAATAGTTCGTAATAAATAGAAGGGAAACCTATCATGCAGAAAGTCGACTCAATATGCGATCAAGATCAAATTCTTATTTGGTATGAATAAAATTGGCTCAAATTGTCCGATATTCTGAACGAGCTTTGATGATGGTTCAAACTTGGCTCAGCGGGATTTTTGAATGCATATTGCTTTCGAAAACAGCAGTAGTAAATTGTAAAAAGTTTTTCATGTTTTATTCAAAAAAAATTGTTTTATTAGTGGTAATTTGAAATTATTACGGTAAAATGGCGTCAGCGCGCGCCGTGTAAAACACATGCGGTAATCGTTAAACCTTATTTTTCTAGTCTTGCTTGTTTAGAGGATTCATTTTAGTTCGCTTTGTTGTATTATAAATGTTTTTAATAATATGACAGTGTTAATACTAACATAGTACAGATCTTGTAGTGTATGAATTCGAGATCTTGGATTTATCCATTCCTGGATTATGGGGAGAAGGGTAGTGGCCTTCTTGTCCTCCACAGAAACGAGGAAACACTTCCCACTCTCTCTCTCAATTCCTCCAAACATCCATTTTCTCTCACGCCACCTCCTTTGATGGTATTTTCTATGAAAGTATTTGGTCTCGTCGATTTCGACATCGATGGCCTCTAAGTCTTCAGTGAGCCCTCCTATTTTCTGACGGTTAGGATTAGCAACCACTCTTCGCAAACTTCACGAATGAAGTTATGCCAATCAATGATTGTTGGCCGGATCATCTCCTCTTGCCACTCGGTTTCTGCCACCGGCATTTCGCAGCCCAAGACTTGCCAGAACGACAACAGTCATGATGGGCAGCTTGGACCAACTAAAGAAAGACACAGTTTTAATCGATCTTGTTTTTGAGCAGGACCGACAGCAAGTTCACCGGAAACTATTGTCACACGATGAGTACTTCACAAGCGACATTTGTTTGCCACAGTCGCAGGTGATAGAATTTACGAAGTTAACCAAGTTTTGCTGTATATTCCAGCACCTGCAACTTGGTCGCATGAAGCTGAACATCGTAGAACGCGGAATCGCTGAACATCAAGCGCAAAGGTTTCTTCTTCATCAACTTCTTCATTCGTTAGAACATGCTCGACGAGCGAAAAACGACTACCCTCCATAGTACTGTTCGTTGTGGAATGGACAGCAAAGAGGCGAGGATAGACAGCAAAGAGGCGGGAATAGACAGCAAAGAGGCGGGAATAGACAGCAAAAGGTGGGAATATACAGCATAGAGACGAGGATAGACATCAGAGGTGGGAATAGACAGCAAAGGGCGGTAAAGTTTAGCGTGCGGTTTACCAGATGAGTGAATTCGGAATCAAAACCTCATTCACCTAAGTAAACTAACCCCAACCCAATCGCATACAATATATAGTTAGTGCTATTTAGTAGCATGGAACCACGTCGGTTCATCGCTGTGACCGGTGCTGCAGTGAACCCTATCAAGGTCAAAGTGACGAAAATCTCGTGAAACAGACGGCAATTACAGTTTGATGATTGGTAACGGTTCGTTGATTTTGCTTCATCCGCGGTTGCGGTAGAGTGATTTAGGGCATCCTGTCAAAATTTTACTTACCGTGCATAAGCAGAACACCTCTAAATAAGGTAAAACTTACCTACAACTTGCTCCTTAACGCTTACCATCAGAATATCAAACAAAATCAACCTCTTGTTAGGGAGCGAAATCAAGGATGCAATGCATTAAAAATCTGTAAACAGTGCCAGGCTTTCATTAGCAGGATATATTTTTATCGGCACACTAAAATCTGTAGAAAAACGGTTTCGAAAGCGTATATTTCAGGCTCGTGCGTGGAGGAGCTAAGCGTTCAAGACGAGGAGTTTTCCTTTGCACATCTTATTAGCAGATTCTACGATGACAAAAAAGGGATACTTTGTCGCCAGGACTATTTAATTGGGACAGTGGGTCGGAGTCAATTTCAAAAACATAAGAGAAAGCAGGACAACAAAGGCGAAGTTCGAAAGTCAGTAATGACTACTATGTGGACCATAGCATCTTTGTTCTTCGAATTCAGAAATTACGTACAAAAAGACAAACACAAAGAGGTAACATGATGTTTAAGAAGAAATACTTTTTTCAACTGGAAGAACCAATCCAAAATTTGACATCAAATGATGAGGGATCATTAAAACCGGAATTGAAATTCTACGTCGGGATTCTAAAATTTAAAAGTAAATGAGGGTACTTATTTAATCGAACTAAATGACACAAAAGCAGATGCACTAGACCAGTGCTCCACGACCGGTGTGTCGCGAGACGATGCTCGGTGTGCGCAGTGTAATTATATCCTGAATATACTTTTTGGTATTGAACTTTTTAAAATATGTTTTCGCTCTTAAAAGCACAATCACTCTTTACTTTAGAGTTTAGAAGACATATTTCTACTGCCTACTACCTTCTAACATTTTGTCACGTAATTAGGGAGGTTTGCATATTCGGGAGGCTGCCAGCCATTTCAATTTTATTTCATAGTCGGTGCGCACTGCGCATTCAGTCCTTGATTTCAAAGAGTTTGGATAAATGGATACAATGGATAAATTCTTGAAGACACCAGTCGGAACAAGTGACAAGGAACCCGATAATGGGCCCAGCACAAGCAGCTCCATGAAAAACCAGAAATTTGTTAAAAGGCAATAAAGGGAAGATTATATTCGTTATGTGTAAGGGACAATGACGTAGCATGGGTGTCATGTAGGTATCATATAATAAAAGAAGTAGGTCCAATTACTGATTGACATAAGGTCTCGTAGAAACAAGGGGTCAAAGCTTGTTACACAATTAAAACATGGTCTCAGCTTCTTAGACCAATTATGAATATCCTGGGAGCAGTAACCAGTTAATTAAAGGACGCCATCCTAGCGTCATTGACAAGAGTACATTATATTTGATGTGCCTTGAAGATATGGAGCAAACGTATATATAATGCTATGTAAATACATCATTTCATGTCACTTCAATATACCGCAACCGTGGTTAAATGTGTTCATCGTTCTCTACAGTGAAAACAGTTGAATTATAACTGCATTGTGTTCGTGTTATCAGCTACCAGATCGTATACATTAAGCGATTCAAGTAATTGCTAATGAGGCTGAGTCCACATTAAGGAGTCCAACAGGCCAGCGCTTATAGTATGGATTTTCTTGGTGTGGTAATGAAAAGGCTCCAAAACCGCTATGTGTAATTTGTGGAGAACAACTTGCAAATGAAGCAATGGTTCCAAGTAAACTTATTCGGCATTTAAAAACAAAACATGCCAGTCATGCCAATAAGCATCAGCAATACTTCCAGCTAATTCTATATTAAAATAAGAAAGAAAAACGCTTTATGAAGTCGTCTTCCACAGTCGCAGATAAAGCATTAGAAGCTAGTTACCACGTTGCTAAATTGATCGCACGTCAGAAAAAACCGCATAATATTGGCGAAACACTGTTAAAACCAGCATGCTTGGAAATCGTTCGATTGATGCTCGGACCAAACAAAGTTAAGGAGGTCAGCAAAGTGCCGTTGTCCGCGGATACTATTGAAAAATGATTGACGAGATGATGTCCTGTGATATTCTTGGAACTTTAATTAAAAAGCTAAAAACATCGGAGAAATTTTATCTTCGAATCGATGAAACAACGAACATTAACAAAAGAGCACAGCTATTAGGCGTAGTACGTTTTGTCGATGGGGACTTCATTATAGAAAAGTATTTATTTTGCAAAGAGCTTCCATAGCGAACTACAGGCCAGGAAATTTAGTTATTTACAACTTATAACATCCATTGGAATAACTGCATTAGTTAGCATTTGTATGGACGGTACATCATCAATGATGGGTGAGAAAAGAGGGTTTGTTGCATGGGTAAAACGTGAAATTCTACCAATACGGATCACGCATTGCTGCATACATAGGGAAGCGCTGATGATCAAAATTTTACCGACGGAAATTTCGGAAACAATGAACGATTGCATCCACATCGTAAACTGAAAGACAGGGCGGGAAGAAGCTGGAGATTTAAATGGACGAAAGAGAAAAAAGGCGACTATTCTTAGGTAGACCAGACTGAGAAACTATAGTGATTTATATAGACGAGATCGTAGAGTTCAGCGAGTACAATAATGCCAGATGTAAGCAAATGCGAAAGATAGACTATTCCGGCGCATGTGGAAGCGACATGCTGGAGAGTATATCCTCAGGAGAACAGCGCTCCAAAAGACCGAGGGGGACGTGTCCAGAGCGATCCAGATGACCCAAACGAAGGCAAATTACTATGTGCTAGTAGAGAACGCGAAAATATGGATTGGACCAAGGGAGGTGGATGGGTCAGCCCATGGGTGCGTCTATTCGAATTGGCGTACAATTCAAGAAGCGTGCCCGTACTGGAGGAGAAAGGCATCGGTTTCGAAAATACTTGAGCGACAGGGAATAGAACTGTACAATGGTTACCTGCAACCCATAAAGAACAGGGAGGCATACATTAACTATATGTATAAAACGATCGAGCAACAAGAAATACCAGAAGAACTCCTTGCATGGTCCAAAAATCCAGGAAAAAAAAGCTCTAAAAATACTGACAGGACGATCATATCAAACCTGTACAAAGGGTATACAAAACGGCCTAAAAGAAGCGCATGGGTCAAGCTAATGATGACAACTTCGGATTTGAAGTATCCGAAACCAAGATATCCAGATCCTACAGAAACTGGCCAACATCAACGAACAACCTACTAAAAAAAATATGGGAGAAAGATAACATCAAAGAGAACTGGAAAACAAGGATACAAAATATTATAGAATGTACTAAATAACATAAGCGGAGCATCGTACAACAGAAAGAAACTCAATAAAAAAGAAATCGAAACTCTACTACTAAGCACAGCAATAGAAGCGAGAACCAAATCAATCAATTATGCTCCCCCCATCGGCTATTCGAAGGAATGGCTGGATCAGGCAAAAACTGCTAAATAGCATCCTGTTTCCAGCAGAGGTAGCACCGCAGTAAGCTTACCCAACGATATCAAAGGTGTTGGACAAATGTAACTCGACGAGGGGCAATTGATACTGAAAGTAGATGACACTTCAGAGTTTTTGGAATAGCAGTGAATGAAGTACTAGCAGCAATATACACAATGTACCATAACAAATGGGAAGCTAAGATTCATAGAACCAAAAAATCGAACGAAGCCACATGTGCTGTAATCACCTCTAACAACCTAACATATGGGAAGCTAAGATTCATGGAAAAGAAATAGAAACTTTACTACTAAGCACAGCAATAGAAGCGAGAACCAAATCAATCAATTATGCTCCCCCATTGGCTATTCGAAAGAATGGCTGGATCGGGCAAAACATTGCAAAATAGCATCCTGTTTCCAGCAGAGGTAGCACCGCAGGAAGCTTACTCAACAATATCAAAGGTGTTGGACAAATGCAACTCGACGAAGGGCAATTAATACTGAAAGTAGATGACGCTTCAGAGAGTTTCTGGAATAGCAGTGAATGAAGTACTAGCAGCAATATACAAAATGTACCATAACAAATGGCAAGCTAAGATTCATAGAACCAAAAAATCGAACGAAGCCACATGTGCTGTAATTACCTCTAACAACCTAAACAACCTGGAAAGAATAGGTGAAGTGGCGGACTATGGAGCAGCGGAGAGACGATTCGTCGTACTACAATTCAATAAAAAAATAACAATTGAACAACAGTATGACAAACCAGCAATGCATGCTTAGAGACTACAAAAGTGGATTAGACCAGTGATTCTCAAGGTGGGCGATATCGCCCACTTGGGGGCGAAAGATATACAATAGGGGGCGAAAAGCCCGGAGGNACCAGTGATTCTCAACGTGGGCGATATCGCCCACTTGGGGGCGAGAGATATACAATAGTGGGCGAAAAGCCCGGAGGGGGCGAAGCCACATGTGCTGTAATCACCTCTAACAACCTGGAAAGAATAGGTGAAGTGGCGGACTATGGAGCAGCGGAGAGACGATTCGTCGTACTACAATTCAATAAAAAAATAACAATTGAACAACAGTATGACATAACCAGCAATGCATGCTTAGAGACTACAAAAGTGGATTCGACCAGTGATTCTCAACGTGGGCGATATCGCCCACTTGGGGGCGAGAGATATACAATAGTGGGCGAAAAGCCCGGAGGGGGCGAAGCGCAATCTCAAAATTTAGAATTATCGCAAACTTGTTTTGCAAACATCATTTTGTGCGGCTTATAATCGAGGGCGGCTTATAATCAAGGGCGACTTATAATCGAGGAAGTACTGTAATTGATAATTATAGCAAGCGGGTTTGCCTTATTGCTCAACTCATACGCAAGTACTTTCTACAAACGTAGTAGGCTATTGCATCAAACTCTCTATGAGGGCATAAACGTAGAAATCGTAGCCAGAATGCCAGAAAAGTTATTATTAGCGTTTGAGTTCGGAAGACAGAAGCTGCATTAATAATAATTTACCTGGGAAATCGTTATAAATGTTCTAAAACAGTAAAAGCAGTAAGGACTTGGTGTTACTGCGTTGGTAACATCAAAGTGTATTTCAACATCTTGGATTTGGTAGGTTGTAACGAGTTACAGCTTAGAATACCCGCTCATATGGAACGAAGTAAGAGCCTGGGTTCTCTCATTTCCGACATCTTATTTGGTAGAAAAAGGGTTTTCAGCCGTGACGCTATAGTTATCAAAACAAAGAAATCGTCTTTCCATTAGCAAACGGGGTGATTTACGATTGTACCTGACCAAAATGTCTCCAAATATGAAAAAAATGGCTGAAGATCACCAAGCTCATCCATCTCATTGAATAAACACAAAGTATTTTGATTAGCCTACTTGTTTAATTTCTTTGTAAAGTATTAATTTTTTTTGTAACTTTTAATCTTTTTGTACTGCTGGGTGGGGGGCGATGATAATATCTAGAGTGTTGAAAGGGGAAACTATACATAAAAGTTTGAGAACCACTGTACTACATAATACATACGTGATTCATTGGCCTGATATTCAGAGCTCAAATTAACATTCAATTATCTAGATCTGATGCAAGATGTTTAAATGGTAAACTAAACGAAAATGATCGATGCTGTAAGTTGACATGAGGTAACCGCAGAGCTAACCAATGATATCTCAGTAAACATTTTTGATTCAGTTGAATTCACTGGAGTTATATAAGGTTGTCTTTTTCCGAAAGAAAAATTGCTTTCCGCCTAAACAACAGCAAATTCCCGACGTCGTGACGTCGTGACGTAGTGACTTTCACACTTTCCGTCTCCCTGTTTTCCTATATTCTGGTTGAACTCATATGAACTCTTAGATCTACTGAGATCAGGGTTATAACATACCAACAGTACATTACGTTTTATCTATTCTTCCAGGGCTATCATTACGAGTTTATACTGTCAAAATAACTTGTCCAAGTTCCTCTGCTCCCAATTACGTTATTTCATTGCTCATAATGCCCAATAATTACAGTTCAGTGAACAATGTACCAATAGTGCCATCTAACGACGAATTCAAGTATAATTTGCCAGACACTAGAAATGCAAGACCTTCACAATACAATGCTAAAACCGTGCAATGAAATGCACGCAGTTGTACGTTATAGCCGTTTGTCCGTTATAGCAAAATTTTCCGGGGAGGTACGAAAATAAACGAAAAATACAGAACTAAGCTTCAGCTATTACTGTGCCCGCGGTTGTTGGTGTGGTGAGAGATTATTGTTAGTTTGTTTCTTACTCTATCGCGTAAACCACTACAAATACACTCCTGATTACAAGAAGGAACTTCGTTATCTTCGTCCGATTTTCGGAAGGTCGCGTATAAACAAACGTAATACGACGATTAAATGATGCTTTATCTATAGGTGTCATAGTAATAATGTGGAAAACAGGGGACCAAACCCATTTTAAACGTTCGGACCAGATATTCACTTTAACAGATTTTGTCCGTTGTATCCGAAATCCGTTGCATCGGGGTCCAATATAGCGATGGTCAACTGTATACACAAAATAGCGCAGAGGTTCTCAACACGCGGCCCGCCGACGCATATTTTGCGGCCCCCAACATCTTTGATTATGAACGCAATCATATATCGTAATATCTGCGGCGTAACGAATGTGAGCGATTTTCCGATTCGGCATCATTCTGTTCCGCATTCTTTCCAGCGCACGATAGGACTCTGGATTGTGTCATCACAAAAAATAGATGCATTACGTATTGTTACGCAATAATTGAGTTACTTACCTTGCTCATCGCACCGTCTATCTACCTTCGGAAAGGCGCTTTTCAACAGTGGTACACTCCAAAAACACCGCGTCCGGTTTGAAAAGAAGTAACGGCTTCAAACGAAGTGATTAATGATGGCGACAAAGAAAGGGAGAGTAAACGACGAAAACAGGGTTTTCAACTCTGCATGGAACAATGAATTTGCTTTCGCAGAGATAAATAGAAAACCGATGTGTCTTATTTGTCAAAGAACAGTTGCTGTGCCGAAGCGAGCAAATTTACAACGACAGCACGAACAGCTTTACCCGGAGTTCAAAAATGCATATCCATCTGGTTGTGATCTTAGGAAAAACAAAATCCGAACGTTGCTAGCTAGGTTTCAAGCCCAGCAGTCCATGTTTCGCGGCATTGTTAAAAGTATCGACAACGTTACAGAGGCATCGTTCAAAATTGCTTGGAATATCGCTAAAGGCAAGAAGGCCAGCTACAGAAGGTGAGTTTCTTAAGAAAATTCATATAGTCGTTCCTCCGTATAATTCGTTACTGCAGTAATCGCAGTAGCTATGTTATCAGAGCCCATGATCGTGATAACGGGACCAAAGTGAACTTCGTATCATTATCATAGATATTGTACAGTATCATCGTATTATTTTCAGGATATATCATCTCAGCAAGAATAAAGAACTTAATGAGTACCACCAATAAGCAGAGCTATTTGATAATAATTAATTTTCATTTCAATGCACGTACTGTACACGTTAAAATCACGCTATATAAGGAGTTTGCTACTATCTGGGGTTTTTGGTCTTTGTGGTAGGTCTTGGAACGTCTTCCTCGCGGATAAAGGAGGCAACTGTGATAAAAATAATAGAAATGAAAGAAAGTGGAATACGAACTATTACAATGAAGTTTTCAAATATACAACAATTGATGCCTCTAATTACAGTGTAAGCCCGTTATAAGGCGATTGTTGGGATTCATGAAATCAAATTGCAAAAATAGCGGGATCGCTATAAATCGTTGCATTTGTGCAACTGCACAAATGTTTGAGACAGGTACAATGAACTAGTCTTTTAGATTCTCTGAGTCGGAGAAGCATTTGTAATGGCTATTTTTAACTTTTGATATTGCACAATATTAGATTTAGAACTGGAAAAGCAGAGATCAAGTTAAAATGACTATTGACTGGGATCGGTAAGTTGGGCTTGAGGACAGGTTAATGACAGTCACCTAGGAACAAGAGATACAAGGGAGGCTTTCTAGCGTTAACCAAATAATAAAGATCCAATGACCCTTCGCGTTATATCTAAATTCGCACTAAATCGGGTTTACACTGTACTTGAATATATGCATTCAGATAATCCGACTGAAAAAATTGAAAAGCAAACAGAACATATTTACAAGACATCACATTCCCATACATATTCGCTGTTGTTATCCGAGTATAATTAAGTTTGCGTAAGCTGAGACAGTGCAAGTAAAGATTCTACTGTCTCATAAATAAAGGAGAAACTGTTTGTGCGTTTGTCGGATGTTCGTGTGTCCATAACTCCGAAAGTTCTCTATTTCGCGCTCTGAAAATTTGCACGGTGATCGGTTTCGGTCGCAAAAGTGACTTTGGCTATTATTTTTCGAATAGGGGTCCCTATCGGGGCCCCAGATCACTTTTTTGATTAATTTCAAAATCTCCCTTTGTGATGTCATAGGATTAATAAATTAGAGACTCGACAAGTTGAAAAAATGCTTTGTGACATCACAAAGGCCAAGATTTTGAACAGGCGAGTTATTCAACGCTATTCCTTTCAGGCCAACGGGATATAACTCTTACAAATTTTTCATTATTTGAATCAATAAAGAAAGGCCGGGTCACTTAAAAAAATGCAAGCAGCTAGTATAATATAAATAATGTCTTGCTTGAAAACGATTATGTCTCCGATATATCCGGGAGGTTTAAATATTACGATCGATGATCGATCGATAAATTGAAGAGACTTGACAGGTCATACTTTACGATGTCATGAACACATTTGTAAATGAAGTAAGAAGAGTTGGAAACTTATCCTTATTTTATGGAAAAAATTTAAGGCTGGCCAGAAGGCCTCCTCCGTATGAGCTAGCTGTAATATATAGATTCAAGATTTACAATGTTATACATATTACCAATATTTATGTGTCATTAACATGATCTTGATTTCAGAGTAATTAATGAATCGTAAGTTTTCCTGTTGCTATAAAATGTTGAAATTAAAATGGCCACTTTACTCAAGTGAATATAATTCCAGGTAATATAATTCGTTTTGTTATATTTTTATGAAGTAATTACGTCATTGGTGTGATGTGATGATTTCACTGTTGTTAGATTAAGGATTATTATCAACAATATTATACATTGAAAAAAAATTCTGTATCTCGAGATCTTTGTTTGATTAAATTTTTGTCGCTGGATGACAGATGATCACTACCCCATAACACGAACTTTTCCAGATGACATCGATAAACAAGATTTGCAATTGCTCGCACGTAGTCGTGCGAAGGCTTCAATGGCACCGAATATTCTAACATCTTGATCTGATTATAAAGAAAATAACGAATATCATTAAATAATTGCTAAACAAAAAATCCCCATGTCCTAAATTTTTTTTTACTTTTGTAAGGGTGCGAGCGAATACTAATTATATGTAAGGGTGTGCAGCATAAGAAAGGTTGGAGCAGTACGTATGTCGGATCTTCCTTTAGTGTAACGTTTGGAAATTTGATATGCAACTTATCTTTATCAAGAAATGGAAAATTTAATCGAACTTTTGCTAAAAAGCATCGGTCAAATAGGATTAAAGTCATCATCATGACTGGAAATCGGATTGCGACTTTAGATTGTTAAATAATGACGGGGATCGTGAATCAGATATTCTGCAGAATTTGGTATTGCAAGTTTAATTTATTGCAGTTCTATGAACAGATACATTCACTTATCAGGCTGTAAGAAGCCAGATCAAATATTAAATGACATGCATCCTTGTTGAGGTACAACCTATATTGAATCATTTGCTATTTCTGGTATGCATGCGTGTATAAAGAAACTTTACCTTTGAATCAGCCAGACCTTTCTGTAAACCTTTGATTTCATCTGTTGATAAGTTGCAGCTCCACATCTTCAATTTTTCGACTTGACATTTGTAAACAATGGATCCGATCGTTTTGCATCCACCTGTTCCCATGTTGAAATTCCTACTGACATCGATAATCTTGATCTGAATTCATCAAAAGGACAAAACGTGTTAGAGTCATTACAACGATTGTAAATCGGAGTTGAACTTTGGATTTTTAAACAATGACGCGCATCGTGGATCAAATAGTTTGCAAAATTAGGCATTGCAAGTTTAATTTATCGTAATCTCATATTATAATTCTATGAACAGGAATGACATGCATCCTGTCTATTGAGCTACAACTGGAATTGAATCCTTCGCTATTTCTGGTATGCGTGTCTAAAGAAACTTTACCTTTGAATCATCCAGACCTTTCTGTAAATCATTGATTTCATCTGTTAATAAGTTGCAGCTCCCCATCTTCAATTCTTCGACTTGACATTTGTGAACAATGGATCCGATCGTTTTGCATCCACCTGTTCCCATGTTTTTGTTCCCTCTGACATCGAGAATATTGATCTGAATTCAACAAAAGGACAAAACGTATTAGAGTCATGACATTGACTGTAAATTGGAGTTGATGTTTGGATTCTTAAATAATGACGCGCATTGTGGATCAGATAGTTTGCAAAGTTAGGCATTGCAAGTTTAATTTATCGTAATCTTATAATGTAATTGTAAGAAGCCAGATCAAATATTAAATGACATGCATCCTGTCAATTGAGCTTCAACTCGTATTGAATCATTCGCTATTTCTGGTATGCTTGTCTAAAGAAACTTTACCTTTGAATCAGCCAGACCTATCTGTAAACCTTTGATTTCATCTGTTGATAACTTGCAGTTCCGCATATTCAATTTTTCTACTTGACATTTGTAAACGATAGATCCGATTGTTCTGCATCCATCTGTTCCCATGCTGTCATTCCAACTGAAATCGAGAATCTTAATCTAAATTCAACAAAAGGACAAAGCGTATTAGAGTCATTACAACGATTGTAAATCGGAGTTGAACTTTGCATTCTTAAATACTGACGCGCATCGTGGATCAGATAGTTTGCAAAATTAGGCATTGCAAGTTTAATTTATCGTAATTTTATAATGTAATTGTAAGAAGCCAGATCAAATATTAAATGAAATGCATCCTGTCTATTGAGATACAACTCGTATTGAATCCTTCGCTATTTCTGGCATGCGTGTAAGTCTAAAGAAACTTCACCTTTGAATCAGCCAGACCTTCCTGTAAATCTTTGATTTCATCTGTTGATAACTTGCAGCTCCGCATATTCAACTCTTTTACTTGATATGTGTAAACAATGGATCCGATCGTTCTGTATCCACCTGTTCCCATGCTTTCATTCTCACTGACATCGAGAATCATGATCTTAATTCAACAGAAGGAGAAAACGTATCAGATTCATTACAACGATTGTAAATCGGATTTAGACTTTAGAATTCCTAAATAATGACGCGCATCGTGGATCAGATAGTTTTCAAAATTAGGCATTGCAGGTTTAATTAATCGTAATCTCATATTGTAATTGTAAGAAGTCTGATCAAATATAAAATGACATGCATCATCCGGTCTATTGAGCTACAACTAACTCGTATTGAATCCTCCGCTATTTCTGGTATGCGTGTAAATCTGAAGAAACTTTACCTTTGCATCAGCCAGACCTTCCTGTAAAGCTTTGATTTTATCTGTTGATAACCTGCAGCTCCGCATATTCAATTCTTCTACTTGACATTTGTAAACAATAGATCCGATCGTTTTGCAATCATCTGTGCCCATCTTTTCATTTCTACTGACGTCAAGAAGTTTGATCTAAATGCATCAAAAGGACATAAACATTGAGGTACTATATTAACTCGTTAGATAAAATATATCATTGCTAAGGACTTTGTCTCAAGTCGCTGAACCTTTAACGAAGAATTTCTCCACACTTCATATTTCCATAATAGAAAAATAATAAGAAACGAACGGAAAAAAATATCATATATGTTAGAAATTATCTTAAGTAAATCTTATATACCATAGAATTGAAAGTTTGTGCCTGTTCGCCCTTTTTCTCTCAGACTTGTAGACTGATTTGATCCAAAAAGAAATCAAAATAATTATGGTCGTATGGATGTACATTGA
>QXVX01003487.1:0-17161 GCA_013436065.1 Halocynthia aurantium
TGGTGAAACGTGAAGTCTGTAAATATACACTCCCAAGTACATAGGAGATGTAGGTAAATATTATACAATTGTTACACAACTGTTACTGATAAGGTATGACAGGTAAGGCACGTACCAGGGGCGTCACTTGAAGGGGGCACTACTGACAATAACTTCTGTTAGAGTAAGACAGGGTATTAGATTGTGGGAAAATTTCTTAATTGAAATCATGAATCAACTATGCAAAATTTCTGAGGTGCACCCCCCTCCCTTGATGCCTTTAGCACGTGCTTATTTTGCTTGTAGGGTTAATCCACCACCACTGGAGGCGGGGTTAGTCTTGTAACGTATTTGATAGTTATTAGTTTTTTTAAAACTTCAACCTAAATTTGAAAAATGAAGCTGATCGACTTTTACAGTCACACCCACTATTGTATTGTTAATATAAAGATATTGTCTGATTTGTACAGCAAGCATATAATGAACGTGTTGGTTTGACATTGTGACCTTTATGATAACTCGAACAGCAGTGGATCAGTTTGTAATTTATCTCAAACAACAATTCCTTGAACTGAAGTAACTGGAACTCTCCAACTGACATAATAGATTTCGTTTATTTTAAAATAATTGATAAAAAAGTCAGATATGGTTACGTCATAAATAGGCCAAGTATTTGTATATTACCTTTTACTATTGTGAGATAACAATATATGTATGATATACTATTCATTTCATAACGACAACGTATAACTGGGCCCCCCTAGCACCCTCACCCACTCTCAAATACAATGTGATCCCACATTCCAGAGATTGTTGATCAAGCCATTGTTTCTTTCTGATTATACAAACACAGAACACGTAACAATGATGATTGAATTGTTTTACTTGAGCTAATTGTGATTTCACAGACGATTGTATTGTGTTGTAACAAGCTGAATTTGCAGAATGAAACCTTTCACTAAATATAGAATGTTTTAGTCTGTGTGCTGAGGGTTAATGACGCTACCGCTGTTTCTTAAGTCCTCTTCATATTGGAGCTCTACATTAACCCCTATACCTACCGAGTAGTGTGCTGGGTTATATATAAGTGTTGGAATATGCGTTTGCAGTCCAAAACTAATATGCAGAATTAAAATATCACCAAGAATAAACGAAATCAAAATATCGCATTGAATTATAATTTACTCTCCGACATATCATACTTTTCTGTACATAGCAGCGGCCTTAAAGACGTTGCAATCACGGTAAAAATTAGACGTATGGTTGCCCTATTTATGAGTCATCAAATTTAGCCCATTATTTTTATAATACGAGGCTCCGAGTGAACAGTCATTTTTAGGGACTTTTCCTCAACATATTATGTTTGTATTGAGGACTTTACAAGTACAATGCACTCGAAAATGACTCAATATCCACTATCACAGCTAATCATTTTTAGTCAGCTGAGCTTGAGACCCTTTATATTGTTTGAACAGCTCTGATTCATACATCATAATACAACAAGGACGTAACAATGATTACTGTAAATACAATCAGTTATATCTGATGACTTTGCGATTAATTTGACACGAATATATTGCGCCCTTCATTTCCTCGATATGTTTCTCAATGGTCGTTCAATCAATGTGTGTATTACCAATTGCATCTGGTTATTTTCTCTTATATTTTGGTCTGGTTCCTCAGAACAGAAACTCCTGAGAAGGTTTCAATTCGTTCTGAATAAGCAGAACTTTGATTTGTTTGTTTTTGGAAAGTTGAACTTTGGACTCGATAACGTGAGAATCAAAGATGTTCCGAATAATTCCCATCCGCCAATGAGAGTGGTGCAGAATAACTTACACCCGCCTATCTGAAATACGTTCTAACGCGTATAAAGCAACGTTAATAATTACATTGCATGATTCCGAATACATTTACACCCGCCTCACAATGTGCACTGTTCCTCACAAATTACATCCGCTGTTTTGCTGCAGTTTATAAAACACGTGTCGTTCACCCGCACTGTTTGTGATGTAATAAACACATGCGGCGTATAATTGTAACGCAACAATAACACGCTACATGGCTTAGTTTATGACGTCAGAGACCCCACGCCTAGCGCGTGAAGAAACCTTTCAGCTGTTAAAGCACTTGTCACATTGCTAAATCGGTTAAGGGTTGATTATTCGTACGTTAAGAGCCTATGTGACGTAACAATCTTTATTGTGAACGAACAATTAACTGTTTCGAGTGTGATATTCAAGTGGGAGAAATAAATGAGCAGAAAATTACCGACGCACTGCCGGGATCGATCCATCAGTTTCTGTAGTGGCGGATGGTAATTATATCGGGAAGGCGGATAGGATTTTCGTGGTTCCTAGATATGAATATGATATACAGTGGAAGCTGCTTATGGTGATCGCTTTGGGACAGTCTCTTTTTGATAACAATAACCTGCTGATAACATTAAGTGAGAGATATGAATATGTCTTAATATATATATATATATCATGTAGCGGTTTGTGACGTCATACAGTCTACTGATATATATTTATATTAACTATGTATATGTATGTTATATAACTTGTGTCCTCACAATACCCACACAAACCACCAATCCAGCACCCTTTGTCTGTAATCAATTCGTTTTATTCTATGTGTCTTGCAAGGTCGAAATTTTCCTTTGCAAAAATCGATATTATTTGCAAATGGTCGTTCGGTTTCCTACTCTTGCGGGCGTAGCACATCAAAGAGAATATTTTACTGTTTCTGACCGTAGCGAATCGCTTATAAATTTTAATGCAGCCTCCATCGCTGCTTTATTTTGAAAATAATCTTTAAGTTTTCATGATATTAACCAGTTCGTCCCGCGGTAATTTGATTTCGAAAACTAAATTAGCATCAAACTTTACCGCGACCCTCTCTCCGATCGAAGCCGTTGTATGTTTGCAGAAACCAAGTCACGTTGTGGGTAAAGGGTTAAATTTAATCTTTCTACTGTGTTGGACATTTGCCAGATGTTTCACGGAAGATTTGGTTCATTCCAAGATTAACCCTCTGCTTGCATTCTGTAATTTTCGGTAGTCAGGTTATCCGTGATCACCATATTAAATGAAAGCTCGTTACGTCGACGCCGGATAACTCGAACTGATTTGATTGATTGAAAAATTAGCCAGCTTTGAATGCAATGTATTTCGGAACCCTTCTCCTTTAGCTACTGAACTCTTGTTTCTCCCATTCTATAACTACAGTAGTAATTTAGTGTTATACATTGTGTGTTATTGCTGTGCTACTAGCGTAGTAGCCCTGGGACCCGCCCAAATTAAGACCAGGACATCCAACGCGGTATAAGAGTTAATTCATTGACTGAATAGAACGACCACATTCGTCAGAATACTTATGATGTAACAAACACATACATTATGACTCGAGAAAGGAAGAAATGCTTCCGTAGAAAAATCTTTGCAATGTTTATGTTTCAGTGTAATTGTGAGATCATAATTTCCTTTACGCGCGCTTAGTCAGTTTGTTACCAAACAGTGACAAATATTATCGAACCATTATCACGTCATACTGTATCAGTAAAATTGTGCTGGAGGGATCCAGACGATGTTAAACAATTTTATTATAGCTGCGTAAATATCAATTATGGCGTAAATAGACAGAATTGTCACGTTATTTCTTGCTATTATTTAATCACAGTCGTTTTTTTCTTCTGAATTCAGTCGAAAGTGTAGTTCTTAACCCTAAAAATTCGATGTTACCGCATCCCTGTACCTTGCAGTATTGGATGTACACAAATAACAGATAGCATGACCATGACTCTCGATTGGCTCTGTATATTTTCACTTAGGGCGACGACACGGTAGTTAGTAGTCGCCTCATCAATCAGTTAGCTGGTTACCAGGTTAACAATTGTATTTCCTGGTTCGTGTAGGTCATAGGTCGTACGGGTCATGTAATCGATGGTTTAAAGTTTAATTGCCTATTTCTGTGGTTCAAATTACTAGAATTTGATCGCTGCGAGCTATTTAGCTTTTAACGAGCAATTTGTGTTCGGAGATCGGTTGAATAACACGCGGAGAAAAGGTCAACTCTTCTCTGGCTGAATTTAATGTGTTACGATCGATTCAAATGTTCCAAGTTTCGTATATCGTTGTTGTTGCTGTTGTTGTTGCTGTTGAATTGTTTAATAGTGTTCCTTGAACTTTCCCTTAATTCAGAAATGATTGTGATACATTATCTTAATGTAAACGCGATATTACGATATATAACGTATACAATATATACCTGCAGTCGAAGCTCATGAGAGCTCATTAAGTGATAGGCATTCATAACTGTTTTGTCATTGAAGGCATTTACAGGGAGTAGAATTGTACAGAGAACTAATGATGGTAATAATTGTGACCAAATAGTAGTGGAGAATACAACGATAACGGGTGATGATATACTGACGTGCTAGCTACTGGGAAAGATTTGAAGCCCTAGTATCCACTATACTATAGAAATGAAAGAAACTGTGATTATAGGATTGTCTGTACAATTCTACTCTTTATACATTTGCATATTTCATAAAGCCGTTCGAACTAGGAATTGTTCGAGGCCGGAATCAATTATCTCCTATGATTTATGCTGTTGGTAATGAAGTTTCAATTTTCACAAACTTACTACTGTGCATTATAGGCTTTGATGTTGAATTTCACTGTTAACAAAGTATCAAGATGAGCTCAAATAAGGTCTGCCAGGGTAGTGTTAAAGAAAGTGTCAATTTTAATTATCCCCGCGTCAAATTTGGCTGTTCGGATATATCCTACTGCCGAACGTCGATATTTTCTGTATTAAATTGATGATCACTTCTCTGCATGCATAGGAAATCACTATTCAATATTGTGTGATTCATTTCTCTTAGTTTTGCATGTATTGAAATTACCGTTCATGGGAAATATAAAACACAATTAAAATTATGCCCGGACACGTTTGCATACGGTCTGTTCCTGCTTATATTTGCCCACAATACCCTTTACCGTGCTGCAATTCTTCGCAGCCTATAATCGATTGCGCAGCATGCCGCTGGTGACCTACGGGTTTGTTTTCGTTTTGCTGAAACATCTGGAAAACGAGAGAATATTGGTTTCCTTCCTGTGTGCATTCGAGCGTGCGATAGCAACCTCGCCGAGTTCATATTTCCCTTTTTTTCTTTGTAAATGAGAGAATCAATGGCAACGTGTTGCGACCTTTAACATAATTTAACCCGTTACGACCAGGGCGATGCATAGCTGGTGATGGATTCAGGCCTGATTGGTTATCAGTGCTAAATGTATTGGTACATGTTGTGTACTGTACATCTTGATAGTATAACCAACCAGTGGCAGCTTTTGCATAAGGGCTGTAGTGCTACAGTCCTCCCAGACATTCACTGCCAGGTGTATGAATCTGTCAACCTCACACTAGAATAATAAAAAAGTCTCTATATTTTATTTTTGATACATTTATAACTGAATTTTCATTCAAACGACACAAAAAATAGAAGGTTGTTTTATAGTTACTACAGACATGCTGTATGTACGATATTTGTTGGTGGTTGGCGCTAAATAATTCAACGATTCAGCGCCGTTTAGTTCAGTCCCGTCCGGTTACAGGGTAGTGTAATAATCCGTACCTCCAAAGAATGACAATGGAAAGTAGATTGTATTCAGTGACGTATTTACAAAGTATCAACTTTCCCAGCTAACATTAAATGGAAATATAACGCTTGCGGTCCCTCCATTCTATCTTACATAAGTCGCCATTGCTGATTAGGCCGTGGTGTTCATTTTAAAACGCAATGCTGCAGAAATGCATTGATTATCTCAGCTATTATCAATGCTAGAATATCTGTGGTGGCTTATTTGTCTCGACATCTCTTATCACATTCGATCGCTCGCTTCAACAAATCTCGCGCTATCAGCATTACTGCTTTGTTTTCACTTGCAATCATCCAAGCGTGCAAAATATCCGTGATTCGACGAACGCACGCACGTACCACCGTACAACCACACCTTAAACAATGCAATTACTCATTTTACCTCCTCGAAGGCGATCTTAGGGGTAGTGGTGAATAGTCTTGATATTTATTGGCCAAAGCGACGTCGCTAAAGGGAATGTAATTTTAGCGAGGCAAATATGATTTCAGCATTTCAACAGCAAGGACACATAGAGGAAAGTCTTAGAACATAATAGTCAGGATTTCTCTGCTAGTTGACAATATTTTTTGGTTATTCAAACTTCTGCTAAAAATTTTAAATATTTTTCATCATTTTTTCAGGATATCTCAGAGATTGACTTGAATCTGATCACCCTTGGCAACAGAGTTGGTGGGTCGGACCCATGCCAACCTGAATCCCCGTTCGGAACATTCAGTTCCACGTCAGACATCCCACAGGACATCCTTGCGCTGCTTGACGCTGACCTATTCCCCGATATTAACTCGTACGACATCTAGTGGTGAGGAAGTACCGTTCGTGTGATCATCAGGTGGCAGTATATACAATGCATAAGTACAGAGATGGACTACATGCTACGAGCATCGACATTGGTACATTTGTTGTTGACCTATGACCCTGAGTCATGACCTTCCAGTAATTTCATTGTGAGACAACGTTCCGACGCGTGATTTCTGGCTGCTTTCTTATTTTTCTATGCCGAGACAGTCGCAACGCCCCCCCCCATCCGTTCATAAACGCAACCCACAAAAAATGGTGCTATAGTTATGGTACCTCAAAAAAATCTTTAAAAATGGAAAAACGAAAACAGCGATACAGTTGAAAAAAGGCTGATTATCCGTTGTAAATTAAATTTAACCGTTTAAACTGTGTTTTTCTTTATTTTTTGCACGATATCCCTCGATTATCTGTGAATTTCTGGTGAATTTTCGCCTGTTTGTGATCAGGCCGGTTGATTTTGTAAATAAGTTTATTATTTTTTCTGTTAGTCCGGATATTTTGTACTCTCCCTTATTTGTAGAGTAGTTTTGGTACATGTGGATCCATGTAGTGCTGATTTATGAATTGATAAGGTTTCTAAGTGACATCACAAGTAATGTGGATATTTCTTGCCTTAAACCAATATATCTATTGTCTGTAACAATAGCACGCACGACAGGCAGCGGTTGGGTGTATTATTTCTCTCATTGTCCACAGCGTGATTACAGGGGGTCCTAAAAAAATATTGAATTATATCAAAATGGTGCATTTCATGGAAGTTGTTGGATAAACTGAAATATCCTTGTATGCTTTTTATCAAATACTAAGTACACTAAGACCCCCCCCCCATATTAAGCAGCAAGTAGTATAATTTAACCATCCCAAAAAAAATCCTGGGTAAATCAGCGCTTGGGGGTCCACAGCGAGAAAAAGGTTGGGAAGCCCGGCTTTATGTGAAGCTGTTCAACTAGAGTCCATTTTCCGTAGTTTTCCTAGATTTTGCTTCATTGACGATGCTCTGGTATATTGAGCTATTCATGCACCCCCACATCCAATGGCAATCACTCAAGCTCGTTAATCTTTTAATTAACAAATTATGACGCTAGATGAAATTACAACTTCGCATTTCTTGGTTTAATTATTGCAAATTGCTCCTCGATCTGCTGAGAGTTAATTTAAGTTCCGCCACCTTCATGTAGTGCCCAGGGCATATGCCATGCCCACCTTATCACAGATACACCTATGCCCACAGCCTACGAACCCTTTGATCAGTCAAGCGTGTCCCACTACTTGTTTTGTCACAATACATATCCGTTTCATTATCCAATGGTGGCTTTCTATTTATTTCTACCGGATTTTCACCACACCCAGTTTGAAGGTTAAACTTACATCAGCTGGCTCTGCTTGTAGTATCTCTTTTCCTCAAATGAAAATTTGATCAGTTTGTTTCGTGGATGTCAGTTCCAGTTTTCACTTTGCTATTTTGTATATAACATTTATTGCTACGTATTTTCACTCGAAGTGGGATTTTCCCTGGGGATTATTTTTAGGTAAACCCCTAATGTATGAAATTTTAATATTTAAATCGTTAAATTAGATTATCTATAATGACTTTATAATTATCGTTGGATGTATTTTTAATCAAGAAATAATGATTTTAATGAAACATTTTTTAAATTACTTTTTTAAAAGGAGTATCAGCTCCATAATGTGGGTTACACCCATGCAGGGACCCACTTCGAGTACCCATTATCGTGATTAGCAAAAAATTTCAATCCTGAAAAATTACCTCCTTGTCGTAGAGCCAAAGATTTTCTGATATTCGTGAAATTGATGCAGTTATTATGGGGGCTGACACCTATCACATGAGTACAATGAACCCTCGTTAAAACAGACGTATAGGGGGTGAGGGTGTCTCCAATACCAGGGTGATATATAGATGACACGTTCTATTGGAAAAAACAACGGGTTAACCCATATAAGACACGATATACCTATAGAGTAATAAACAATATGGAAAGGTGAATAAAAAACAGCAATATATGTTACAATTTCTGTTTATAAACTTTCATATTCACTGATATAGTCCACAATAACAGTGTTAGCTCCCAGGACCTGACTCCTATACAAGATACAATATTAACATTGTAGCAAATAAATATAAGAAGCTGGCTAGAAATGGCATCTAGTAATACTAAACAATGAACATAATATAACAAACTGCCATAAAGCTCAGCGCTATCTTAATAGTGTCTAGATTCTAGAACATTCCTTCACGACGGAAATAATCCATCACATGAATTCATTGTTATTGAGTCTCTTGTGTCAAGGGTTTACTGTTTGTCCAGCTTAATGCAAGTTATTGCGAAACATTTTGCAATGTCCATAATCTTGGTATAATCTAAATAAAAAAATTACCCCTACCCATATCCCAGCTCCCCCACAGATATATAATTACTCTGTACCCAGTAATTACCCCCTTGTAAATGTTTATATCGTTTATGTAGCTGTGTTTTTTATCCTGGATTACCAGACATGTCTGTCGGGCGATTTTCATTTTCTTTGTACATACTTTCTTATATTTCTCTATTCTCCACTGGATGGAGCATTTTTATTTCCTCATTGTTGAACCTTGCCCTTGACCTCTTGACCTGTCACCAAGGAAACGTCTCAGGGCAAGCGCTTTTAGTTTTTCTTTCTTTCTTTATCTCTTACACACATTCTGCCTTCGGAAACGTATTTTGACGTTGTTGTTTTTACTGCCTGATTGATAGGGGACCTTGGGTTGCTGAGTAGAAGGAAATGGGTCTCTGCTTGGGGAAGGCCTTTGGTAAAATCCTTTATTGTTTTTACATCCTTAATTCAATGTAATAGCTGCATGTGTACAAGTCCCACCCAATGTTCCCTGTATTTTTTGTAGTCAGTGCAGCAAATTGTTTTGTCATAATCAAAGTATGTTTGCACTGCTTGCAATAAGTAATCAATAACTTATCCATATTATTGTTAATATAATTACTTATTGTGATATAATAATTGATAACTTACTTTGCTTGTCTTAATTTTCTTTGTGCATCGAGCTCATAATGTATATGCAGCTTGGAGGGAACATTGCCCAATATTATCCCTTCAAAACTTTCCCTATGTAGCCCTATGTATAAGTCGCACTACCAATCTTTTGTATTGAACTTAGGTCCGAAACAAGTGACCTATGCACACATATATATACAGTATCCATTGGCCCTCCTTATCGAGAATGGGAAAATTGGGAAGCCCCTGTGTGGAATAGGGACATAACCCAATATATCCCCCTTTTCTTGCTTCTAACGTTCCTTATTTTTTAATCAACGTCACAGTCAATGTTTTCCTCTTCTTCGTTGTTGTGCAATGGTGGAAATTTTGACCTTGAAATTTTTCACCAAGAACACAATTAATAACAGTTGCGTATGTGTTTCCTTCCGTGTACAATACTTTTTTATTTTTTCATCGAATTCACCTCCTTCTTTTTCGCCTTTTTCGACAGATTTTTGCTTGTTATCATTGATTTTCAGGAGAATTTGTACAAACTTTGTAAAAACATGCAATGATATTTTTTCTTGAATTTACGTTTTTTAATTTGCTTCCCGAGTTTTAGACAGGGCAGCCTTATCACCTTGTACAGGATGCACAACATTTAATACCATCACCAGTGTTTCACTCTAACTTCAGGGAATTGTGTTTAACAACCCAAAACCCTTTATTGCACTTCAAATAATGTTACATCTTGCACCACATCGCTGGGACAAGGACCCCTGAGAAAGGGTACATTGTAACTTTACCCAGAGGTCCTCAGGTGCCCAAAATTTCATTATTTTGATCCAAGAAAATTACCCCCGAGTCCTCACTTAACGACCAGGTTTAGTTCCAACGATCTAGTCATAGAATAGCTTCAAGGATTGTTTTATAATGACATAATAATGACATTATAATTATAATGACAATAGTTGATAACTTGATAGTAAGCATGTGCGTAGAGTCGATGAAAGTATGAAAGTTACCAAGTATCAGTTTTATATGAATTATCTGAATACTGAAATTCGTAAAGGTCAAATGGAAACGGTCGTAACTATGAGGAACAGTCGTTAATATCGGTCTTCACGCTACAAAATATTACGTCAGAAATTTAGTAATCATTTTGTGACGTATTTTCTTTCGTTGAACTCCGGATGCTTGGGTCCGCCGAACCTAGTCTCAGGGGCAAGTTGTCATTCGGAATTTTGCTGTTGACGAAGACGGACGTGTTTTCAGTGCTTGCGAGCAGATTATTTTGTATCGTCGATGCATACACTGGACGCCGCTTATTATGATCGCGATGCTGCTGCTATGATGCTATCATTCAGGTATTGTTACCTTTGCTCAATTAGATTGCCGTTGTCGTAGGGGGTGGCCAACTTCACTAAGTTTGAGATCGACTGGAAAATTCCTTGCTACGTAACTTTGATTCTTTTGACTCTGGTACGGTACTTGGCTTCGTATTTACAACAGAATTACCAACAGGATGCTTTGGGGCGAGAATGTAACACCTTCCTCTTTTTTATTTGTTTTTTACAAAACGCACTAGCACAAAAACCTTTGCCGTGCCGCATGCGGCCCAAGGACCGTAGTTTGCCCACCCCTGCCCTGCCCTAACCTCCTAAATTGATATACACTGCATACACCTTTAATCGGCTCAGTATTGATTAATTTCTGATGATTTGAAATCTTCATTTCCTATTTTTGTTCAGACAGCCTGCAACCAAAAGCTGCAGAAACCACAGAGGCCACGACTGCGACGCTCGGAAAACAACTCGGCAAGGTTTGTTGCTTTTTTTTTCTCAGTGAAATGGTTTTTGGGAAGGTTGCAACCGTGTTAAGATTCAGAACTTGATTGAATTTGCAAGTGTTTTGAATGACTAACATCCTGCTGTTGTGATTTAATATAATCAAGAAGATTTACACTTGTGTGGTTCAATTCATACCCTATCTACAAGTGGGCATTATTCCAATCAACGTAACACTACAGAAGCAGAGTTTCAGAAATACGGATATACCATGTGTCTGAACCAGTAGTGGGCCAGTAGTGGGCCACAAAGACATTTTCAGTGGGCCACAGAGCAATTTTGAACAGACCATGTGCCGTGCGGCTTTCCGATTATAAACCTTTATATATTTTTGTTTTGTATGCATCTGTATTTGAGGGCATTGTTTCTTTGCTGCATCGAAAAGTTGCCCAATTACTATAAGATCATGTGTATGATAATTCCTTTTATTATTTCTCACAGTATCACAGTTGCAGTGTGCAAATCATAATCAAATACAAACAAGTACCTTCATGTACAGTCAAAAAAAAATAATACAACCAGAAGGTCCATGGTTCGAATCCCACCCAAGCCAATTCTAAAATCGTTGAAAGTATTTCAAATTTTTTTGTATTTGATTTGTCTATTCTCTAGTCTCCACGCAGCATTTAATAGTCTCTAAATAGCCTTTTTTCACATTGCGTCGAAATGAAACCGATACGCTTCTTGATTTTTTTCTTTTTTGTCTTCTCTTCGTTCCATCCAATGCAAAATCATGATTGAGATGCCGAGTACGCCACAGGTTCCGAGGAGGACGACACCAGTCATGACCACGTTCTGACTCGGAGTCACAAGAAGAATATTTTTCCAGCTGAAATAAACAGGTTTCAATTATAAGAAGTTTTTTCATCAAATTATTTTATTCATTTCTTCTCTGCAGCTTCTTTGCTGTATTAGTGAACTTATTTAGTGATGGTATTCCGATAAATCAGTTGTTCCCAATCGGTGGGTCGCGGAAGACTGGCCGTAGGGTCGCGAACAAGTGCCGGCCTGATTCTTTAAATTAACATTATGGCAAGATTGTATTTTCTACTTGCCAGTGTAGTCGTTAATGATTCGAACCTATGTGAAAACTGCTTGTCTTGTCAACGAAGAACAGGAGAGCGAGAGTTTGCATTGAATCGTAAGCAATTTTTAAATCATGTTGGTAATGGCATGGGTCGTGCGCGTGTCTGATATTTTTGAATAGGGTCGCGAGTTCAAAAAGGTTGGGAACCATTGCGATATATAACCAGTGCTTCTATGTTTATACAGTTAGTTTATCTTGCTCAAAAGAAAGAGGTGGAGAAACTTTTTCATCGTAGGCAAGCCAGATAACTATGTATCAGTATAAACGCATGAATAGAATTAGGGAACAAAGCAGAGTGCAGTGTCAACACTGAATTAATGAAGACCCACTTTACCTGTTTGGTTCTTTCAGCGGGTGCGGGATCACATAAATCTGTGAGTTTGGAATCAGCATCGGCCAAGTACGATTCAATGGACGAAATGAAGATGAAAGATTTTGCTCTGAAACAGGGAATCGATGTATTTACTTTGGTGAAAATAAACATCAATGCAGGACAGTAAGTTTGTGATTTGCCTAAAGTTGAAACTTCATTAACATCAGATTTTTATCTATCTGGGTTTACTGTTGATTGCTTCATGGGGTTATCATTGAGATGGTGAAGAGCGGGAAATCACAAATGCTAACACTCTCTTCTTTTATTTATGAGATACTTTACTCAGTTTTCAGCATATATCTATATTGTATTTATATTTGATCAAATTGTATTTTCCAGTATAGATTTTTCTACAATTGAACACAGAAACTGTGGATGCTCATCAACCTGTTCTTCAGCCTGATTTTTTATTTATAAATTCTTACTGATTCCAATAATTGATCATTGGTTCATTCCATAGTTCCAACGATATCTAAAATTATTTACTTTTCGAAGGATCGTCCAGAACAAGAGACGTCGGTAAAGTTACGATGAGCTTGTCGACGTAATTTGCCATTCGACCGAGACCAAATGTAATGTACGGAAGTTGAAGAGATAAATGAGCGGATTGAGAAAGCTGCCCAATTGAACCAGTTTGGGATCCTCCCTGGATGAAACAAAATTTTAAATATTGCATCTGTTACCTAAGATAGGAGGAGGCCGTTCGAACGCTGTATTTTTCGAGATCTGATTCAATTATCCCCATTGGAAATAATGGAAAGTGAAGGCACTGTACTCTTTGTACTCACCTCTAAATTTGTTGTATCATATTTCACGAAAGGTCCTGGAACATTGACTCCGTAATTCACCACATCGCTGTGTCCTGGCAAAATCTGCACCAGAGAAAAAATTTCATAGTTAATTCCTTTAATACCTATAATACAACACAGGCCGGAAAGAAATGAGACTACATACACCTATAAGCCATACTTCATAATCTCAATTATTTTTTGTTTTTTGCCCTGTAAGCTAGAAGTGCCCCCCCTAACCCTAACCCTAACCCCGTGATCCCTGAAATGCTGAAATACCCTCTTCGGGATCCCCCCCTAATCAAAGCGATTTAACTTGCCTGAACCCTGAGGAACATTACATCATCAGCGATATTATTCTTGTACGCTTTCATTTCATATTTGTCTTCAGATTTAGTTGAAATGATGACATCTAATGTTCCGTCCATGCTGAAATCGTAGAATGCGGCAGCGATGACATTATCAGAGTTTGGTAACTCATGCGTGACGGTCAACTGACGACTTGCGTTGGAACAGAAGTCAGAACTGGAAGTAAAATATTAAGTATTTTCTACTACTAAGATAACCAGTGCTCCCCCCTACATAGTCAGTGTGAGAAGGGATCTATACAGCGCTATGTTATATATTATATTCGTTATTACATTTGTATAGGAAATGACATGATATGTACTTTGATTCATTCCCATGATATAGAATTTAATGCTAAGTGAAAACTTTACCTACCTGCACGGTTGATTATACAATATCACTGCTCTCCTTTCATCCAATTTATTTTGCAGAACAAGAAGAATGTCGGGGAACGAATCGAGATTGAAATCTTGCATGTGAAGAACATTCAACACATGAGGAAGATCTCTGGAAAAGAATCAAAGATAAATTCGTACATGGAGCGTTTCATTTTCTAAGTTCATGTCTACAGGTTCGGCAAAGGGTAGAAAAAAAGGCCGGGAATCAAAACAACCCGCAACCTCCCGATTGCCATACTTGATATCTTCCAGGATGATAATAATACGATGATGTCACTCATTCTTATATAATTATTTTTTGAAATGAGAACTTACCTTTCTGAATTTGGAAATTTCCAATTCTCGTCCGTGACAAACAGTACGTTCCAAGTGTCGCCGTTGTAAAATAAAATATTTCCATCTTTGCAGCCATTGTCTCCGTCCTCCACACAAGTTGCAACGATGAGGTCTTGATTCCCGTCCGCGTTGACGTCGGAAAATGCGACAGGACCCGGGATGGCGTTTGAGAATAAATCGCTGTCTCTGACTGAGATGTTGTGAGAAAGAAGAAGTCCAGAAGGTGACCCCTGAAATATTTAATTTGATAGTTTATATCAGTTTTACTACTAGAGTGACCCAGCTAAGCCTTCCTGATGTATACGCTACTACAATTGAACTATTGTAAACGTGTTCAGATCAAGGCAAAAAGTTTTGATAATCGAGGTTTGAATTTTCAGTCCTCATGATATGACTTATGGACTATCTAGTACAGCAGAGGTGTGCAACCTGCGGAAAGCTGCAGTTTCTGAATAAAGTATGGCCTGTAAACGATATTCAGTGCCACTGTTTTTGATGTTATATGAATAGCAAGTGTTTAAAGTTGATTTATTTGATTCGCAAGAAACCAAATCGATTTTTTATGCCAGTCACTAGTAGATAGTCGATGTGATATGCAAGTGCGGCCCGTCGTCTAATCCGGTTAAGTGTATTTGGCCCGGGAGTGCTACAAGGTTGCACACCTCTGATAGTATGCCGCTAAGCCCCGGTCTGTTTTAACGCTCCCTCGCGATCCATAGACAATAGATTATGAGTGTGAAAAAAGGTTGCGGAGTACTGGGTTAGATGTATGTAGCAATGCGAGGTTTGAGAGACGACAGTATACAAGGTTGCACGCCTCTGGTGTACAGTACTAGCAAATCAAACTAATAGGAAAATCCCTAAGGAAAATTTAGTTCCAAATTCGGTTAGGGTTAAGGTTGCCTTACATTGTAGATTGTCTAGGACCAATACTTATTACTCTCACCTGCCATAATTCATAAAACATCTGGTTGTCAATATCAACAGATGTCACAAATAAATCTGTCGATTCATCTCCGAACAAATCGATGAAACCGTTCGAATGAGGAACGGACAAATCGTTCAGTTTCATTTCCAAATTCGTTTTAAATTCCTTGTTTATAAAATTCCAGTCCCCGGGTTCATTCTGTCCGACCAGGAAACCTCTAAAATAGAACGTGAAATGTGAAAAATGTAGGGACGATTCCGGTACTCAACCCATTTTTTCCAGTGCCCCTTTTTCTGATATTTACTTGGGCTAGCAACCCCCCCTATGCTATACTGACCATAGTGAGATTTTGCTGAGTTAAAAATATCAGTTTCAATATTTGATAAACAGAACCTCGAGTCTCCCCTATCACATATCTGCAATCTACTTCATGGCTTGGTTAGCAGGTTAGCTCTTTACTACGCTGAATCATTTCTCGACCAAGTAGAGAGATTAATAAGCCAACGACAGTACTTTCAATTCTTGCCAAAGATGGGGATATTTATGTAAATGTAATAAATACCTAGTGCCCCCATAGCGGCCCTCTGATCCCTCTTAGCCGTTTTTTTACTACGCTGAATTATTTCTCTACCAAGTATAATAGAGATTGATAAGCCAACGGCAGTAATTATAAATCCTGCCAGAGATGGAGATATGTAAACAAATTTGTTGAAATTAATTTGAAAACTCTCAGCAAATACCTCGTATGATTTGAATACACAACGAACAGATCAGAAATAGTGTCTGAATTTGCATCGAGCAGCAAAGGTTCATCGATGAATTTCTCCGTCGAATTCCAATTTCCAAACGGATCGAGTTTGCCGTCATCGATTCCCCAAATGATTGATAATTCGTAAAGTGAATTGTCTATAATGAGAATAAAACAACGGGTAGAAATTGAAGAAGTAGTGTTTACTCCATACAACAAACTCCTAACTTAACAACCAGGATCCTGACCTGAAGCTGTGTGACATTCAAACAATATATAAAGGTATTTTTCAGGTGGTTCAAGATTGTATCCTGTAAAATATTACTTATAGTATTGTTGTTTTAATTTCACTTTTTAAAATAACCAGTCAAATGATTGCGGGAAAGGTTCATAAGAGTGTGTGAATGATTTATAATGGTTTAAATGTATTCAAATAATTAAATACGTGGTTTCTACTTCGCGGAGTTTCACCTATCGCGGGACGCTCTGGAACGCACTAACCACGATAGGTGAGGGATTACTGTATATATATTACTGTGCAACATTCCTAAGACAGGCACTGAGACAGCATTTTAAACACTGCATTGTATATATATATATTGTATGACAGTTTGTAATGCCAGAAAGACTTCATAACTTGGATAATTTTTTGGTGAAAATAGAGGTTGAGTTGGGCCATGTGCAACCACCAGTGCTCTTCAACCTTTTTTACCGTGTTACACCTTTTACAATTTTTCAAGAACTTTGTATACCTCACGAATAGCAATGTTTAATTATGCACAGAAAGTAAAAAAATACTGAAATCCAGGTGGTGGGTCAAGTTATTATAAATGATTATTTTAGTCTTTACTGGGCAGAGGCAATTAACCACGCAAAAGTT
>QXVX01003488.1:0-16267 GCA_013436065.1 Halocynthia aurantium
GAGTACGGTGTACTTTTGTCGGCAAGTTGAAATTGCGTTATATGGAAATTTTGACTCGATCACTTCCTTTCAATCTATTAACACCGGGATTTCTCAGACTCGGTAATTTAAATACAAGATCACTGATTTACCAACTCATATAACAAAGGAAATAACAGTAGACTACTAATGATATGTTTTTTAAATTGATAGAGTGCTCGATATAGGGAAATAGCAGTACAGTATCAGGATTGCAACTATACAATGGGTTATTGTGATTTATGTGAAACTGATATTAATGATAGAATATTGTAATCAAAACGGGAACCCAATGTACGGTACTTTCATTGGAAAATTACGTTTCATATGTTAAACACTGCACAGTTTATGGTTGAAGGACAATGCAAGAAGACTTGTGTGAACAAAATACCTGCATGATTCATTTCCTGTAGTCTTTTCAGTAACCTATATAGCGTAGATACAGTGTTCCTGTCTCATTTGCTTTCGGATCAGAGGCTGCAAAAAGCATTTCTTTGCAACCGCATTATTAGCATTAATGGCTAAGTGCCCAACCACGTAATTAAAGTTCAGGCAGAATGGCTGGCTCTATCATGAACGATATATGCTATTACAAATACCTGGCGCTGATGACATAAATTGTTATTCACGCATAGAGTAGAGATATTCTTTTCTTACTCGCTAACATAGCCATCGATATCAACAGGAAAAAACACAAAAGAAAGATGCAATGCAATGAAACATTAGCTTCAAGAATCAATGCGTTGTCCCATAAGTTAGTCAGTGTATATGTGTGCGTTCATCTTCGATGCTACGGACTAATACNGTTGTCCCATAAGTTAGTCAGTGTATATGTGTGCGTTCATCTTCGATGCTACGGACTAATACGAAATCCATATACAGTAATCCCTCACCTATCGCGGGGATTACGGTCCAGAGCCTCCCGCGATAGGTGAAAATCCGCGAAGTAGAAACCACATATTGATTAAATTATTTGAATATATTTAAACTTTCTCTTATTAACAACTGAGCGTTTTCTTACAGGTAAGACGACGGTTCTGCAAAGGCTAAAGCTGAATCCTGACACGCGCACACTGCCAACAATTGGATTTAATGTTGAGACAGTGACACCCTGCAAAGGGTTAACTCTAACAATATGGGATATAGGTGGACAAGATAAACTGAGACAGTTATGGAAACATTATTATACTACAACAGAAGGTTGGTTATATACCGTATTTATTCGAGTATAAGCCGCGGCTTATATAATTTTTTTCATCATTTCGTGCGGCTTATAATTTTTTTTCACCATTTCGTGCGGCTTACAAAAAATACTCACAAATAGCGGCTCTTAAAGCAAGTTGCTCGGACAATGGTAGTTCGAGATTCTACTGTATATTTTTTTTCATCATTTCGTGCGGCTTATAATCAAGGGCGGCTTATAATCGAATAAATACGGTATGTGTCTTGAAGTCGTATTCCAGTTCTGGCTAAAACGTTAATGTAAGCGAAGCCAATATAATACCAATTGGTGGACTTGTCATAAGGGCATTCAGGCAATGCATGGGGGCTACTGAACTGGGAGAAAAATGCTGAAGAAATTATCACTGAAAAATAACAAAAGGCACCTTGGGCCTCAATATAATTATAGAATAGTGGAAGCTATAGCCTACTTGTTGGCGTTTATGCATGGTTGGACTAATAGGACAGCCTAGTAAGTGAAGAATGCCCGGCAGGTTTTAAGACCCTGTCCGCTACTGGTAATACCGTTAACATTCGAGGAATAAATGCTCTTCTGAATGAGATCAAAATTTCCGTTGACATTGGAGAAAAATTGCTCTTCAAAATAAGATTAAAATGGGATTCCCTTAAGATAGCATATAACCAAAAGATTTCTCAAGACTCGGATCGAAATTTTTACCGAAAGACTTTTGGTATTCGTTCCGAATTTTGTACCAGAGAACAAATATGAGCATCTGCATTTTACCAGCAATAATGGCCGCTAGTTACGTGACGTTGAAGCACGATGACAATGGAATGATGATAATCCATTTATAAATTTGCAATGTCATAACGATTACTAATGTTTTCTTTTTATCAGGAATAATATACGTGGTCGACAGCGCAGATTCTAGTCGATTTGGCGAAGCAGCTAGTGAACTTAGCGCTATATTACAAGAAGATCAGATGAGACAGGTTAATATTAATACTATGTTAATACTGTATGTGTATATTGAATTGCCTGGTAGCCAATTAAAACTAATTTCTGATAACGAATTTATTGACTCAATATTCCATGAGTGACATGGAAAATCTTATATTATATGACATTTATATATCTTCTAGCGATTTTAAAGTGATGAAAGTAAATATTTTCAACATGATATTTAAATCTGAATATTATTAACCCCTATTCCGAGATTTAACATGAGCATACCTAGGGTCTTCACTGGGTGGCATTTAGACCTCGGGGGCACGGGGCACTTCAGGTTCGGGGACCCCTCAACATAGAGATTCAATTACATGACAAATAACAAGGTGAACTTAAATGAACGATAAACCGCATATTGACTGTTAGAATAACTTCGACTACCGACTACAATTTTTAGTTTGTTATATAGGCCATAGTGATATAAAATAACGGAGATCAGATAAAAGTACCATACCATTCGGCAATAAAAAGCACTATCTCTATCATTCCAGATCCCACTGGTTGTGCTAGCAAATAAACAAGACCTACCGAACGCGGTCGCAAAGAAAGAAATGGAAAGCGTACTGGGGTTGGACAAATTACAGCCAGACCACCCTTGGCACATTGAAGACTGCTGTGCGGTAAAAAACTTCGGAATTAGCGAATCGATGACAGCTCTTTCCCGCCTCATCAAGAGAGGTAAAAGAGGAGTGTCAGATAAATCGCCAGCGCGTCGATTAAACGATGGATAAATAAACTTTCATTAAACAAACGACTTTCTAGCGAAAACAGGGAAACTCACTTACCTCCGACGAACCCTAACCAAGTTTCTACTATGTCACACCGAAACAATTACGAAAAAAAGTCACAGTCAGGAGAATAAATCTAAAGGATAGGCCAGGGGTCGACAACCTGCGGTTCTTCGAGCTTTCTCATATGTGGCTCTTACCTAAATATTTTACCGATATATTGTTTTATTTAAAATTGTGTGAATTAAATTTAAGTTTGGTCAGACATTCAAGATATTCTTGAAACTCGGAATAGATTTTTGCCTCATGGTTAAAATCATCAAGTGCTGTTACTGCTGCTACTTTCGTGGCTGCCCAGGAAAACCTTTTTCAGACGGAGAATACTTGAAAGAATGTTTTATTAACTTGTCTGAGCATCTTTTTAGAGATTTTCAAAACATAAGTTATATTATTTCAGTTAAACTTTTTTACATATGGCTCCTCAATTCTTTAAACTAGATCAATATTTGGCTCTTTGGTTGGTTTTGGTTGCCGACCNACGGAGAATACTTGAAAGAATGTTTTATTAACTTGTCTGAGCATCTTTTTAGAGATTTTCAAAACATAAGTTATATTATTTCAGTTAAACTTTTTTACATACGCTCCTCAATTCTTTAAACTAGATCAATATTTGGCTCTTTGCCATGAAAAGGTTGCCGACCCCTGCGGATAGGCGATGTAGTGGTATTCGGAATAAAATTAACTTTTGTGAAGTGGGTGATTATTTTTCTAAGAAAATGCGCCGTGCAAAGTTTAGAATTACGTAACTCTCGTTGTTTCTCTGAGAATTACAGTAGTTCCATAAATTACGGATATCCAATGACGGAAATGGAACTTAAAATGGTCATTTCATATCGGGAGTTCTATCAATATACACGTCAACCAAACAACCTATCCGCATTCGCGCAGTCCTAAAAAGTACTCGGCGAACTATCTGTATGCACTTAAAATTTGAAAAGGAAAATAATTGAATATATATTCAAAACTTTTATATTGGATACTTTTGAAAACCCATTCCAGCTACACTCCATCCATCAAAAATATTAATGTTATTACGTTATTAGATCTAATCATATGAGGTCAATTGTCTGAATTTTCAGTCCTTATGACATCACTCAAGAACTGCAGTACAAAATCATTTTATGTCAAAATATGACGAGACTGATATTGAATTGATATGGTCGTGTAAATCTGACATAACATTGTGGAAAACATTTCGAACACGTGACTTCAGAAATTTAGACACCACTATTAAAAATGTTTTGAGCATGTTTCGAGCATAAGCCGGAAACGTCACTAAAACTAATCCTTTTTTATACCCTTTCGATCAATAACACTGATCTACAAGAAAAAAATTCAGAAAAAACTAACAACCGTTTCTCTATAATTCGGGTGTGCTGAGTTCATATCTGGTGTCAGATTTTTCCTATACGTCAAGTTTTTGAGATATATGCGCTTTTTTATAATTCTCAAGCAATATTTTACCATACCATTACCATGCAAATTTACCATTTGTCAAATACATGCATGTTGGTTACATACATACATGTTGGTAAATCAAAAACGCGATTGAAAAATTCTGACACCAGATTTGAAATCAGCGTACCAAAAACAGCTGAATCAGCTCAAAACACCGAACATTTTGGAGCGTTAATTTTTTTTTTCATTTGTAGATCAGATTATAATCTGAACTTAGAAATTCTTTTTAATCGTGGACCTCCGAATCCGAATTTTTCACGAGTTAAACTGAAGCCAACAAACTTTCCCGAGGTCATTTATCAGTTTGATGCATTGACCATGTATTTCTATCGTGTTTCCTTTTATCATGATCAATCAGTTGCCGATATTGTGCAAGGAATCTGTAGCATTGAAACCCACACTGGCAACCACGATCGGAAAGGATTGAGATTAGTCATTTTCTTATCGAACAACCTTTTACATTTTTTTCATTATGTTCAAATTTTGTTGAATTAGTCTTTCGATTATTGTACTGTACCATCATAAAGCAATCATTATATAGTTGTTTTCCTTACTACTTTTCTCGTAATTTTAGGGTTTATAAATATAACAGTATAGAGCGGTAAGTACGTTGTCAAAGTGCTTGTATCGACTACACTTTTGAACGAAATATCCAACATTAGACACGCATTCACTGTATAATACCGTAGATCTCTAATTGAAATAGAAGCGGCGACGACCATACGAGTAAGCAAGGAACCAGACCTTGAAAGCTATGTTGATTGACCTTGGTTTTCCAAATAAAAACGCACCCCACATATTGTGTCCAGATTGCCGGAAAGGCGCTATACCCACGTATAATATGCACCAACACAAATCGCACTTTCCTTCACACCTACTAGTCATCAAACACAAGGCTGAAGATCCGCGGTGTATAGAGCAACTCACTCGTGTTTTTATCAAGTAGCAATTGTTGAAGAAACGCCTCGTTTATACTAACAGTAAAATACGCGAATTAGTACAGATGAGACCGCTAAATAATTTACCTTTCCAGGCTATTCTGACCACTGTTTGCTGTCTGTTACGTCTCGTGGATATATTGAGCCATTTTACCGGCGCACTTCGCGTATTCTCTATCTCCATGCATAATATAATAATCATAATCAAAAAGATTTCTTTTACCATATTTGACTGAGTTTTTTTCCCAACCATATCATACGATCTTTCATATTATACAGTTCGGTACTTTCGACGGCGTGGGCTACGGGAATTCAATTGTTCCGGGATTCACGATGATCACTATATCGTATATAAGCTTCTAAATGACCACCACATATATACATATATGATTGGTATAATTACTACAAATGCCTTCTGATTTCGGTAGTGCAAAATTAAACGATTCATTTAAAAGAAAAGGCAATGAAGTAATACAGCGGTTACAAAATCCTTGCATGCTTACAAACTACAAATTTACTGTAAATTAATTTCGTGCACTTTTCAAGATGTAATCCAAGAGGTGCAACCTCCATATTACATGAAACAGTGAAAACCTTTTTTGAAAGCAATATTGATTGCATTATTTTTTTTTTTGCTAGTTACTATTTTTGAAAACACAGCAAACAGAGCACAGGCATCGTTAGGGATAAATTACTGTTTCTGTGCTTCAGAAATTGCCAGGTATTTCCAAAGCACCTGATTCCGTATAATTACCATATGTTGTATGCAAATTCCCTGTGTATGCTAATCCATGACATAAATATCAAAATTAGTTTGCACAGGCTTGAACTGCAGTTGAGCAAAACTGCAAAGTGTGCAGTAAATTACATTACAGAACTGTAGAGTTTGCAACACAAATTTAAATACTACACTGGTTTATGATAGCTTCAATGGCTTTTAAATATGTTATATACTGTAACACTTGGTACTGCATCTTACTATCTAGAACAGTGCTTCTCAACCGGAGCCACCTGGCTCCCTGCCTAAAGGAGGAATTCAATATTCCTGGGAGGAAATTTGCCAAACAGTGAAAAGGGGAGGAATTTGGACAATAGTTTCTATTTTTTTTTCTCTATTAGTTTCTCAGCACACGAGGATCAGGGTTCTCAATAAAGTTGTATGAAAATTTGTAAATATGTGGTTTATTTTTTGTTTTTGTTTTCTGTAATGATCAAACGTCTGGGGATGAGATGCCATCGTCTGGGCTTGGTAGGGGGGAATACGGAAAAAACGTTGAGAACCTCTGATCTAGAAAGTTAGCTTGACAAGAATTTTTCTGAAATTCAATCCCTCATTAGGAAATCCTAATGCTACTAAATGCTATCATCGACCCACATTATGTAAAATAAAATGAATAAATGTTGTCAATAATAAAATTCTCAATTTAATTCCTTTGCCCTTTTACTTCATTATTGCTTCTCGATGGGAAATATTTAAAGAAATTTGAAGAAATTGTTAAGAAATTTAAGCTCGAAACACCAAGCTTACAATTATAGCACAATGTAGCAGACAGACAGTAGCTTATCAGTACACAAGTACAATTCTAATCCTCGTGGTGTGGTCTCTCATTTCAGCGAAAATGAGTGCTTTCCAAACAGTGTGTTGCGACACATTAGTGTGTCGCCTGCAGTGAGTAGGTGTGTCGCGGACGCAGACATTAAAATGTATTTATGTATCAGTATCTCTCATAAGAGATTGAATTAACCTCTGGATTGCTGGGTCGCGAAATTATATATGTTTAAAAAGTGTGTCACCAACTGAAAAAGTTGAAGTGTCCAGGCCGTATAGAGATAGTACTAGCACTCACGATTACACACATGTTCATGCAGGCAATCCAACTAGATGCCCTGGGCTAGCAGGGACTCAAATAATAGCATACAAACGAAGAAACAAAACCAAATTTTTCATCTACTTAATGAAAGTGGAAAATAGCTGGAATTTTAGCATTGATAAAAATACCGTTTAGAAATTTATAATGTTTAATATGTCGACAAAATTACGGAATTAATAAAGAGGTTCGTTACATAGTAACTGCAGTACACCCCTATCCCATATACAGACATACGTGCTAAATATAAATTAATCAATTTGACCAATATAATAAAATGAATGGAGACTACATTCGACACTCCTGTTCCTGGTTTTTTGATTCATGCTAAGGTGCCATTTGATTTACAAATTTTTCCACAGGGTTTCATAACTACATCTCTAACACTATCTTAGTCATGTAATGGATTACAGATTTCGAACACGCAATAAAATCAAGTTACTATTGAAAACTAACATCTGTTATACCAAGTCACTGTATACTGTAGTACTCGCTCTCCATAGTAGGTAAAAAAATGCTACCAAATGTCACAACTAAATGATTTCCAAGAATACTAGACAACAATACTCACTAATCCTTAGATCGTGAATGCACCTGTACGGTGTCACCACTTTCCAAGGAAATATAATGAAGAGTTTCCGAGTCCTTATCCATAGAAACGATGTGATTCGTATCCTTATGGTGAAAAGTAGTGATAACAAATTAATGTCACATTCGGGAGATATATTTTATGAAAAATTCTACTTACATAACTGCAGACATAGGTCAACATCAACTCTTGTATGGGGGTCTTAGTTAGCCTCGATACGAGCAATTTCAAAGAGCCGACAGTCATGGATGTCGGGAGCTTTTTTCGAAAAGGCTTTTTGTCAGATTTATACATGACGACGAAATTGATATCTAAACCACATTTGAATACAAAAATTTAGAGGCAAGAACAAAAGCTTCATATTCATATATCACTAACACTGCCTCGCCCACAATTCCAAGGAAAATGAAATCTTTTCACAAGTTTGTCTTTTTTACAAATCTAGAATGGGATTCTAAACTTGTCAGATCAGTTTACATTAATTTATCTTCATACACACAATTGTATATCACTATACCATTTTGGTTGGAATCTCTTCTTGCTTTTGGCCACAATTTATAAGGCAAGTATGTCACCCTCTATCATTAAAACATGGGTATAAAAAATGCTAGGAGTGTCCTCCAGGAAAAAAAATGTGATGGTAAAATTGCTAGTCTGAGAAAGGCCACTCAAAGCGCTTGTAGAATTCTTACCAAGCAAACTTCCTTTGAGCGCAGTTGACTTCTTGTAGAATTCGATATCGGCTCTTGCACCGTGAACTTAAAAAAGCAATAAATATGAAGATCATGGATATTTGAAAAAAAAAACATGGGTTGATTATTACTTTCAACAAGTTCCATATATCTTGGATGATCTTCCAAAAACGTTTGAGAAGGATTATTAAGCTTAGGATCTTGATGTCCCCCGCTTTCACGCCAATAAGCCCCAAACTGTTTCAAATAATCCATTTCAGATCCCTGTCTTTCGATATCATCAACCTAATAAAAAAAACATGCAATAAGAATTAGAGGTAACACACAAAAAATCTTGCTGTCATTTTCATGACAGTTTTTTGGCAACCTTCTTTCTGTCATTTTCTGGTCATGCTCAGTGAATTTTCTTATTATTTATAGTGGAAAGTGTATACAGTCGTCCCTCGCTATATCGCGGTTAACTTTTCGCGGATTCACTACATCTTGGATTTTATATAATATTGTATTGTATGTATTTTAATGTAATATTGTATGTATTTTATTTCATGATAAATGCCGTGACTACAGTACTAGTCGAATGATTGTGGGAAAGGTTAATTAGGTAAATAAGAATGTAAATGATTTATAATGGTTTAAAATACCGTTAAATATATTCAAATAATTGAATAAATACGATTTTCACCTATCGCGGAAGGCTCCGGAACGCAAAACCCGCGATAGGTGAGGGATTACTGTAATGTTGTTTGTAGGTATGTAACATGGGTTGAAACAGCTTACATAAAGTATATACAGGTCAAATAGAACAAACCTATCAAAACCCAACAAGTCACACTCACCACACTCTTATTTAGCTTTTTCAACTGACGAATTTTCGCTATCATGATTCCACGCATAGTATCTTCATTTTCTATCGTGAAGACAGGGTTTCTCTTAAATGTAAGGCTCTCCAATTTAGCTAGGCAGTTGAGTTGATTGAAAACTTTCACCTGTAGGAATAATATAGTAATATCTCAACCAGCATTCCTTCTGAGCTGTGCGTTTCGCAGCCAAGCAGTCGCTGAAGTTTTAATTAAAAAAATTCCATTGCAAAACAGAGGACAGTCTCCTCAACAATATTGAGATCATGCGCATTTCTGCTTCGTTGCATGATAGTTCGAATACGTTACGGTAGCTTTGAAACAAGATATTTTTTCCATGGTGGATAAAGTTAAGAGGTAACGTTGATATTGAAGTTTGAAACCATAATCTTTATCGAGGTTTTTCAAAATATAAAAGCATGAAAATGTATACTTACTGAATCAAAGGCATTGCTCGAAAGCGCTATGTTTACAAGTGATGGAAAGTCATCGGGGCACAGTGAGATTTCGCTCAAGGAACAGACGTTCAAGATGAGCTGTTTAAGACTGAAAAAAGTGGACATTGGACATAAGCTAGAGTGATAATTGCTAGTGCCTAGTGCTGAGAAACTAATAGTCATTTGTCATTACAACTCGAAGCTAGTAGGTTAATTTAGATTCTAGAAAACTATCATGAAGCGCTGATTAACATTAGACCATGCGTAAACAGAAAAAATCATTTAGAAACTATTTTCCAAATTCCTCCCCAATTCCCCCCATCAGGCAATTTTCCTCCCAGGAGTTTTCAAATTCCTCCTTTAGGGTGCCAAGTGGCTCCGGTTGAGAACCACGGCGCTAACGAGTCTAAATTCTATAATGGTTGTATTGTGATTGTGATGGCACAATGTGATTAGCATAGGCACAAAATACCTGGGAAGTTTAGACAAGGATAAGATATGCTTCCATTCTTTGATTCCATTACTGGAGAGATTCAAAACTTCTAATTTCCCAAAAACATGTTCCGGAGGTGTTGTAATGCTAGTTATTCTGTTGCATTCAAGGTGCAAATCCACGATTTGTGGCCACATGGTAGAACATGAAACAACCTGGAGGTAACATAGAAGATAAGCATGAAACAATAACTACGTGTATTCATTTTGATAAAAAAACAAAACCACGATGGATGAGTTTTATGACACACATATGATGATTAAAGGACTGGGTGATGGGTGATGCAATTTCCTTATTAATCACACACTATTTATATTACAAAACTTTTATGACTAAACAGCTTTAAGTAACTGTAAATTGTAGTGAAACTTTATTTGAAACACTGTTGTCTGCAAATGAATTATATTGCACTAATGATCTATTTCAGTTGGCAATTCCTTCAATTCCTAGACCCAATTCCTTTTCCATATAATTTTCTATAGCATTTAATATCAACTTGTGAAATAGGGCCCCGACCGACTCTGCAAGAAGATGTATGCTTTTTCAGCATACACATTCTTTTGCTTATATTGAGGACAAAGAAAGTTCACCATGGGATTATGGCAATAGTAAAGCGCTCTTAAACGAGTTCTGATATAGTTGTATTTCACCTTAATGAAATGTTGTAAATTTCATTTGCTGAAAAGGGGACAGTTAAAATTTTATTACTGGCATTATTGCAACGCAACTCAACCAAGGGCCTTAGCTGCTGAGTCCTGAATGAGTACTACTACTTATTACATTTGCAAGACAAAGTACATCGAATATTAATTTAGTGATTATTTTTATTTCTCCTTTTTTTAATTTTTTCTGGTGGACCGACCGACCAGCAATACAACACCAATTTTAAGATACATCTTACCTCATCCCAATCCAAACTACACGAGTTCAAAATAATGGTGCGTAGAGAAGAAAACTGATCCTTAAACAGATGAGGAGATTTTGGTATTCTCATAATGTTTCCACTGAGGTTGATTATGGTCATCTTCTGCAATTGACTACAAACTGCTCCGACAGTCTCCCAATGCGAAATGAGATTCTTCGACAGGTCCATTTCTTCCAAGTCTATATTTTATAATAAAATATATTTTATTACTGGAATACGTTTTTTCTTGACAAAATCATAAAAAAAGTGTCTGAATTTTCAAAAGTTTCTCGACTTACTCGGAACATGCCTGGATAATGCATCAGATTCAGAACCCACACTTGATATATTTTGTAGTCGCAGTCCAGCCACCTTTAGGTTATACAAATCCCTGTCGAAATTTAGAATAAAAATTATATACGACTATGAACATCGGTGTACTGATTATTCAGTTGAAAAAGGTAAATATAATAGTCCCGCTAAAAAAGTCGAGAAACCCAAAAAAAATTGTTATGTGATAATGGTGAATCTCCAAAGTGTTTGGGCTCGTGATTTAGAACTTGGTGAAGTTTTTATGACTAGAAATATATTATACCGTAGGAACGTAACTCTGGTTATATCATTGGACTCGTGGTGAAATTGGTTTGATTCAACATCGTTTTACCTAACGCCGCACTTATCAAGAACCCATTCACTGTGTTGACGATTTAAACAAAAAAAAAGTTTTTTGAAATTCCTGCTGTAACAATTATTTATCTATTTGAAATAAACTTTGAGTTGAATTGTAACCATACCGGGCACTATGGTGTAATAAGCATTGCTCGGTAACTGATCAAGCATAGCAACAAAAATTCGTTTGGCTTAGAATGCTTCCTTTATTACACTGTTGTTATACAGTGGTCACAGAGATGACATTTGAACTATTATCATAATCTGAATGGATTTCTGTTAGTAGCCAGTAGTATCAAAGACTGGAAAAGTGGTAGTGGAAACTACTATTCTTCAAATAAATCTTTCAAATACTAAAAGCTTATGAGTCAGCATATGATATTTGTAGATTTATTTTAAATATCCTCTATAAAAATCTCAGCATGATTCTAGCAAACATCCTTTCGAAAACAAACTTACAAAAAGATATGTAGCTAAGCTAGGAACCTTTATTAACTCCACATCCAAAAAAATGCATACTCAAATTGCTTCTGTACTTTATCCATTCCAATGGCTTCAATCATGGTTTTTTGCGCCGTTTCAGGGTCCTCAAGGTAAAGCTCTTGACCCTCTTCACAACTATATCCTGAATAGCGTTCCATCAAAGCTTTGAAGATAGAAGTTCCAACTGATACCTTGTGTGGTCTCACGAATGAACCGCCTGTTGGTGATCTGAACGTACACCGGTAATTTCAATATTAAAACCTTACATGATAGATTGACCGGGGATTTTCGAAGTGGGCTTTCGTACACAGAAAATGTTGGGGAATCGCTGCTTCAGACAATAATCATCAAACCTGCATGTGAAGTATACTACGTCATCTTTGCTTCCATTATGTTTGCCTCTAGATGGATCATCCCATTCCACACCAACCCATTCACCTATCATAAGAAAGAGTGAGATCAAAATTAGTACTCGAATATTCCTTGCATGGAGGAACCCTAACATCAGTGTCGGATGTCGAATGTCATTATCAAATTTATCTCTTGACATAGTACGAAACCTGACCATAACCTAGAAAAGGGATTGCATAGGGCAGGGGTGGCCAACAAGTCGATCGCGAGTAAATACGCTTTCAAACAGAATTCTTGAAAGGATAAAAAAATTCCATCAAGTCAAGTCGGATAAATTAAAAAGCAATGCGGGGGGGGTTGTAAAGTAAAATATCTGCCGTACACGGCTAGTGAAGCAAAACAACATAACAAGTAACTTTATGACGTGAGCAACTTTCGGCGTCGATATTGCAAAAGTACTGCCGATGTCAAAGATAGAAATTGCGCGCAGCAAAAACATATTGATGCTTGTGTGTTTTGTGAAGAACAAATAAAAAAAAGGAAGGTGTTACATTCTCGCCCCACAGTGCCTGTTGGTAATTGTGTGGTAAATACAAAGCCAGGTACAGTAACAGAGTCAAATGAAAAAGGTTACGTATTGACCGGTCGATTGCGAGATATCAAGAAATTTTCTAGTCGATCTCAAACTAGTTGAGTGCCCGTTTTACCTATGGTGACGTGCTTCCATGTATGTAAAAATTATCTGAAAAGATTTACTGAATAACAAGTTTTATCCTGTTATATATACCATACCTTTTGTGGGTGGAACTAGTCCAATGAATTTTATTGTTCCTATGTAGTCATCCACAGATATTCTATAACCAACAGAAAGACTCTCTTCCATGACCATGATACATGCAAGTTCCTCAGAATTGTGGCTGGGGACGAATGCAGTAAGCAGTACGATTATTACTTGCAATTTAAGACTTCAGTCAAGCGTAATTATAAAAATCTTGTCACAGGCTGTCTAGAAAATTTCGAAATAAAGTATATATATATGGAAAAAAATCTATCTGGGCTGCAATGACGAGATACTATCAAGTTGAACTCAAGTAAACTTCTCTGTTTAGAAAAACTTTAATTTAAAACGTCCAATTATTTTCGAAACCTGATCAAAGCAAATAAGAACACTAATTATTGTTAAATATCGGTTTAGTTACGGCGGCCTGGTTTTGTCATTGTTTGATGTTTGTCTTTTGGGCTTAATAAAATGTTCGTACGATTGGGCTTGATCTAGTCTAAACAAGCCAAAATTACGGGATATATAAACACACAACCGAACCATCTTATCTAAGAATAAATAAATCAACAATCAACATTCAAAAACCTTATATTATCCTGTAAATTTGCAGAGAAAAATCTCTAAAATTCCTTCTCGACTTGGGTACAAAGAAAGGTAAACATTGTAATTTTAAAATGACGTCACGTGATGCCTAGATGGCAGCAGATGCATTTTCTAGCATGCACAGGGCTATTAGGATAGGCGCAAGGTGGGAGCACGGAGCAATGAATCGGGAAGCTTCTACGACACTTTACCAGTATAGCGTCTTATGTTATGTTATTGGATATCTTACGCTGCGTTGTGCAGACACTACAAATACACTCCCGCTAACAAGGGAAGATTCTCCGCAATCATTGTCGAAAGATCAATTGTACTCCCTATACCAGTTGGTATAAATTGTCATCATAAACAATCATGGTAATATGAGCTTTGTTGGTGACTATCTTAGAGAATGATACATAAGATATACAAGATAATATCAAGAATGTGAAATATCCAGTAGTTCAATTGCAAATTATTCTTCCTAATCCTGCATCAACACATAAGAACTGATGGAAACTAGTTCTAGTGTTGTAGTAAGCAATCAATAATCCGTCGCTCTGGGTGATAAACTGGATCATTTTATGTTAAAGATAAAAAATCAATTTTGGAGATTAATTAGATACCTAATATACTTGAATCAATGCAGTATTTTATATCTAAGAAATTCCGAACTTTCAAGACGGATTAATAATATTTACACAGTATAATTAGAATAAAATCTGCAATACGATTCGATACTTGTTATTACTGTTAATACTCGATATTTGTGATGTAATAAATACCATATAGTGATGTAACTATCAGCTGTTCATGACACACAATGATTTGTAATAGAATAAATTCTAATACAATTAAAATTAATTGTTATTCTATCCGTTTATTCACTCAAATAACTCGTTTATTTGGTGTCTATATCGATTGAAATGCCTTTCAGCTTTCGCAAATTATTTTGTTGTTCTGGGGGAGGAGACGATGACGTTGTTCCTCGCAAGGGGAAGGGGAGTAAAAATGTCCAACATCGAAGTTGCACACCTTCGTGTAGTTACAAACTGACCGAGGAATACCTTTACCAAAAGAGTTTTCTCGATGCGATCGAACAGTTCAACCAAATCGATCCGCGTTTGGACGATGGCTGGTTCGACTACAATTACGATGGTCGATGCAAATTGACTCTTACCGAGTTTTACATCGAAAATCTACGCGAGGACGACTGGGCGGTTTTTACTGCGTTACAACAGCGACCTGAATCACCGGGTCCAAACAAATACATCGTTTGGAATCACAACCCTGTTTGTCCCGCTAGTGGCGACTCGAGGCCTCAATCGGCCACATCCAGGAAATCGATGGCAGCATACATCAGGAACAAATTGGGAAAATATTTTCCCAGGCGACGAAACAAAGTAGCGCCGATGTAAGGAGGGGAGAGGTGCGGAGGAGAGTAGGAGAGGGATGAAGCATACAGTATAGGATGCTGTCGCAAGAAAAGTACAAATAAAATGAATAAGTTGACAGAAGAGAGAGAATCAACAATGGAACGAAAAAAAAATGAAGAAATGAAATTGAAATATATTGAAATGAAAATTTAAATCAAATTTAATTTACATACAAGATAAATTCAAATGTATTCAATGTTTCAAATATTTTTTAATTTTTCAAATATTTTTTTATTTTTCAAATATAATATTTTTCAATGAAATGAAAAAATAAAAATAAATCCAAATATCACAAACGCGGAAATATTATGGAGTTTAAACTAGATCAACCTGAACTTGCCGGGTCCCAGAGCTATCACTGAACACTGACTACATTTCCTCCCTAGATTATTTCATGATGGTGATACACTATTAATTTAAGGATGGAAATTAACAATTTATTCTCATTGAATTATACAATTTTAAATTAACGTTCAATCGACTAATTACGCCATTTTCTTAGGGCCCGCCGACGCATCTGGGGGACCACTGAATCAGATTTGTGGCAATGGTGTGTTACGTAGTGTTGGTATTCTTATGTCTTACATTACATTATTATGTAATATTTGAAGACATTTGGCCATTGCAAAATAATTACAGTAATACAGTTGAATTTCGATATAACGGACTATTAGGGGGGAGGAGTTGTCCGTTATAGCCGTTTGTCCGTTATAGCGAAATTTTCCGGAGGGGGTG
>QXVX01003500.1:0-26302 GCA_013436065.1 Halocynthia aurantium
TGTCAGAGTAGCTGTACTGAACAAAACGGTGCGAGGATAAGTTAACCTTCGTGAAATTGCCCAAAAGATGAACGTGACAAAAAGTTTGGGAACCCCTGACCTGAGATAATATTACCAAATCTAGTAATATAAAACGAAGACATTCATAAATAGGTGAAGCTGAAGCGAGATGAAATGCTAGTGTACAGAATACGAGTTAAATAGAATGGATGAGGGAAGCTCATAAGAAGACACAACTTTAAATAAAGGCAACTCAGATAGCCAACTGGCATAATTAAAAAATATCGTATGTGATCTAACAATGGACTGATTTTGATTATTTTTAATTTAAAACATCTACCTGGCTGAGTGATAAAATATTTATTCCATTTAATCATGCAATAAATCAAGATATAAACTGTCTTACGGACTGCAATCGGAAAGGAAAGCAAATTCTTCATTAAAAAAGTCTTATTCAAAAATGATGAAGAATTAAAAACAAGGTAAAATTTTTAACGGCAATTTAACCAATATGTTTACTAGAATATTACTATACATAGTACAAAAATATCAGTACCAATATCACAACACGATGATGAATCTAAAAGCTAAGTTGTTCCTGAAGAGTTTCCACTCCAAACACATTCCTTATTTTCTTGCCATTCATTACTCCCATCTATATAGATTTCCTTCTTCCATATTGGGACCCGGGCCTTCAGGCTGTTGATGATGCACTTGGAGGCTTCCATTGCATCCGCCCTGTGTGGTGATGAGACCGCGATGATGATGCTCGCCTCTTTAACAGGTACGACGCTATTAAAAAATGGATTCACTGTAAGGTCTTAAAGAAATACATAGTGATGATTAAAAGTAAGTAATCAATGAATGGTCTCAAAAACCTACATTTTCACACATTATTTAGGTAGTGGCTCCTTTTTGTTACAATACATACATAATTCTGATAATCACTACCATCTGACCATCCATTGAATGGTCCTGATACATTACTACAAACATAAAAGTACAGATCGATACCCTAGCCTGTGGTGAACAGCAATGTTACGTATGGCTGGCAATTCCAGCCGAACTTCATCACAAAGCTTTCGGATTTCCTTTTCCGCCATCATCTTGTAACACTCGTATTCTAGTTCCAGCACACGTTTGCCACCGTGATGGTTACGTGTAGTACCTGATGAGTTAGATATAAAAAATTAACTTTGATGTATACCAGCAGATCCACCAGTGAGCTTTCGATAAAGGAAAACTCTTATAGATATATAGTGGCCGCTGAGTAAGAGGAAATTCAAAACGATTCTCTGTCAATATGCGTATACCTATATAGTGATGAGTGTGCATGTAAAACATCAAAATATCTCACCTACAAACAGCGATATTGCTCCACACTCCGGTTGACCAACTGTGAGCATGATCCGATCGGTGCTGAGAACTTGCTCAGTTAGTATAACCTCAGTAAAGGGTTTAGTCATTGCTATGCTTTGTTTAGGCTCGGATAAACGAATTTGTTAGCCGCCGCTTGAAGGAGGTATAACAGCTATTTCATCAGATTGCGATAATAATAAAGGCTGCTGCAGATTCGCGGAAATGTATTCTTCGTTCAGTGCGAGAGTGAAACAATTACCGAGTTCGTTCAGCCTTTGAAAGACACCAAAAGAAAATATGTGAAATTGAATTCCTCCTTTTATTAGGCTATCTGGCTTATTTGATTCCTGGAATTATAAATCTGATATAATGAATTTTTCCCAGTTCTGAATTGACGGTAAAATATGATAACATTGAACCATAAGAAATCTAAGATGATAGGGAGTGTAGTCCAAAAAGTACAGTCAGGTAACTGAACAAACCAAGTGTTTGGTAAATAACCCGGAAAAACTGCATAACAAAATTATATCTTGCACACAGAATTCCAAAGTAAAAGCGTTTGGTTATTTTCTACATGTGACATGTGATATATTCCACCTACCTAGGATAACTTTCCTTAATGATTTCCACTATTTCTCCACAGTTTGTTCTAGAAGGAAGGTCCAAAGTAACAAAGTTATGTCCCACCAGATCTCGACTTTTAGCAAAAAACAGGATTCTCACCTAGAAATTTACGACATTTTAGTAAGTGATAATGATGACTGAATTAAATTTATAATTCATATATGTTTCATTTTCAATTACAACTTATTTCTAAGGGTATGCATCAACTAGCCATACAGAGAAAACCAAATAAATGGAATCAAACGCAGCGATTTTTAACTATTGTCATCTATTTTTCCCTTGACGATTACTATGCACAATGCGTTGCACTTTTTTTGATGAGGTTTGCAGACAAATTTCAATGAAAATCCGGAAATATTGTTTGTTATTGAAGTTACTGGGATTCCGTAAAATCTAAGTACTGGCTTTCCCGCGGAATCATAATAATTGCTTACTTCAACGTAAGAAACACAGTTGTTAATTTCCATCAGAACACATCAAAACAAGTATCCGGTCGTTTGAAACTAATAATAAAAGAAGAATTCAATGTTTACATAAGTTAAATTTAACATGTTAAAATACATATATTATAGCAGCTGTGATCAATTATTAACTTGGTGCGACGACCGAGCTATCGTGGACAAACAACGAAAGATTTATATATATAGATAACTGCTGTACTCGAATCAATTACATTAAACTATCATAAATAAGAAACCTTGCTGTACCGATGAACCTCTTAAGCAGTAGGTACACGTTGTATTATGAAATTAGTCAACTAGAAAAACCGTAATTACAAAGTAAATTGCAAAAAATGAGAAAGATCGCAACTGGTATTACATGAAAAAATAAAAATCGTTACGTAACGCAATTATTATGTAACCGAACTGTGCATTGAAAATTGAGCAACCCGGTTATCTAGGGCCTTTTGAATAGCATTGACGATTTATTAGGAATGTTCTTTAATACAAATGTAGCAATGTTACTGCAATAAACAACAAATATGGGGTAAAACAACAATCACACGCTCTACTGAACACCGTTGATTCCGATCGCCGGATGAGCATTTTCCTGTTTCTGTTACAACTAGAGCAGACGGAAACCAAACTACGGCCCGCGAGATCAGCTCAGCCGACCCACCGCTGCCACTTCAATTTGCTTGATAAAACGTACTGAACACGACGCTGTCTTATGACATACACAATGCGATGTTGTTTTATGTATTACGTCTCATATGTGCTAATTTTAGCGGGAATGTATCAATAAAAGTTCATTTATGATAGTTGATTGTACTTTGCCATCTAGCGGTTAGAAGTTTTTACTTCGATCAACGATCATAAATGATCCAACAGTGACATCTAGCGGTTGAAAATTTTAATTCCCTTAACGCTTTCAAATGAATTTCTAATGGCCCAATCACGCTAAAATAAGCACACGTGCGACGTAATACATAAACCAACATTCCCTGAATAAAATTGGTCGATTGATTAAAATTAACACTGAAAAAATCTATATTCGAATACCTATTTCGGGTTGTACAAACCTTAATAACTTGCGGACAAATTGCCGTCCCACTAAAAAGGTGATAACAGCTCCCGTTAGTTTGCTGTGCCTATAAGGCTTATATGTGCTAATCTGAGTTGTACAACGTAGGTTCACTCGTTAAGGCCGACCCGAAATAAGTACTCGATATGTGTTAAGTTTAACATAATTGGATTATTAACAGTCCATTTATAAGAGTTAGGTGAAGTAAAAAGTATTAACCGCTAGATGTCACTGTTGGATTATTTATAAACCGTTGAGCAAAGTAAAAACTTCTAACCGCTAGATGGCAAAGTACAATGAACTATTATAAATGAACTTCTATTGATCCAATCACGCTAAAATTAGCACATATGAGACGTAATACATAAAACAACATTCCTTGAAAAAATTTCATCAATTGATTCAGGTTAACCCCGAAAAAATCTATTTCGAATCTCGAATTCCTATTTCGGGTAGGCGGTGATGAGTGACCCTGCGTTGAACAACCCTTAATAACTCACGGACCAATTACCGTCCCCCTATATACGACACACCAATGAATGCAGAATTTCATGGCAAATCCATACATATAAGTCTCATATACACAACAAACTAACGGGAGCCGTTATCCTTAAAATTTTTACTTTCCAGTACTGTATTGGTGAAAGAGATGGTATAAAGTTCGACAAAATACAGAGCCGGAGCCCCACTTTGCCAAATGAATGGGATGTTGAGCAGTATATGATTGTGAGAATACATTCCCTTGCCCACGAGTGTAGACTGACATCTTGCTTGGATTATTATCAATCATAAAATTGATATCAGCAGTAAATATTAGATTTGAGAACTCAAAATTAATCGTTAATAATAATAATTGCTCCTATAACATGAATGTAATTATCTCTGAACTAATTAAATAGCATATTCTGGAAATTCTTTTGACTTAGTTGTGGTTTTCCACTCAAGGGACATAACATTTCAATATAAAGGTAGAGGTGAAAGTGGGGATGTGAGAAGTTTCACCACAAAATTAATCCTCAGCAAACATGACGTTGGCTGGGATTAGATTTGGCAATTCTAGCTAGAAGTATGTATTTAATCAAAACGCTGTGAGTAAATAAAAAAGATAAACGGCCAGTGAAAATGGCATACCTTGAAGTTGAATAGCATATTATCTTCAACAGCAATGCACAAAGCGAACGATAGTATGAAAACCATTTCTTTCTTCTCTCTGCTGTTGGTCGGTAGCGAGCGATAGAGAGAACTGCCAAAACAAACTTGAGATTTATCTGGATCTTTTATAGCACTTAGAAGCTGCAGTCAAATATAGAAGCGTTAAGTGGTGTAGGTCTACTAGGGCATATACACTGCTACGATGTGGTGCTACAGAAACAGAAGGAGTTTGATTTTATCTGGAGTGTTAGCAATCGTATGGATTTTAACAATACTGGAATTGGCAGAAAGTTATTCTTCGCGCACTATCCACCGCAGCTACTCTTCCCATCGATCTACAAGCGGTCGCAAAATATTCTACGTACCAGCTAGAAAACTTAAGGGGCGCCCGACTAATAAGAATATTTTACCAACGGCTTATGGAACAGAAGGAGCAGTTATAACGAAGTCCGGTTCGACAGAAGAGCCCTACATGATCACGACGAGAATCGCGGAACCGATATTAGTTGAAAAACAACTGACAAACGACAACGGCGTGCTCACTTACCGCACCGTTAATGAATATCCGACAAAGCGAACAGGTGGAAAAGCAAGAAGGCAGAAAACGCATTCTTATAAGCCGCGAACTACGATTTCGTCGAGGCGAAGGACAACGACATCGGGGGGTCGTGGTCGCAAAAATAGTTCGCGACACCGGCAGAAAAAAAAATATCGCCCGACCCGTAGATTCAAAGCAAGGCCGACGACTCGGTCCAGAACGAGAAATAAAGTGACCACGACAAGAAACTACAGGCGACGGAATAAGAATACCGGAACAACCAATGTGAATAAGTACGAAAAAACAACAACGAAAGGCAGAAAATCCAATTTCAATCGCACTGGAATCCGGCCAACTTCTCCCGAATCAACGCAGACACCGGGCAAAATCATATCGAAAGGACATAGCGATGACTTTGATGTCAAACCGACTAAACCCAGACCACCAAAACCAACATTTGATGTATCGAAATTAAACACCCTTATGCCAACGGTGCCGGAACCAGACGAAGGCAGGGAGTCTGCCAATGAAATTGGCCTTAGAAAACTTTACGCGACGGCGACAAACAAACATGGCCTCGTTCCTCCCCGTGGATTTCGTTTTACAACGCGTGCATCGCCCGAAGATAAACGTAATAACAAAATAGACATTAGATCGTCCGAACGACCTTTTTCTCGAGCAATGCAATCAGATACACCACATATACGCAGCAATCCCACCAACCCTTCTGTGCCTGTATTAAAAATTCACACGACTTCGATAGACGACGCTCACACGGTATTGCGAGGCATCGGTACCGGGTTTCGCGTTCGCCTCGTACCCACATCGCCGATAATGAAAGAAGATGATTCTAATGACGTTAAGCTTGACGAATTCGATATCGGACGACCCAGCGTCGCAAACGTTACTGAAGATAAATCACGATACACTGGTGACGCTTTGGCGACCCTGCGAGCATTGTTCAAGGAACTTTCAAATATGACTGGTTTTCAATCCGTGCGGGTACTGGTTGGCGAAGGGGATAAAATACGAAACGATGACAGATCTTCGCAATCGAACAGAAGCTGGTGGGAGCGGTAAGTCTATATCACCTATACCGTGATAATACAAGTAGGTTAGTGTCAAAGGTTAAGATGGAAGATCAAGGGGCAGCCTCCTAAATTGTGTATAGCGATAAAGCTGCAGTTAGTTTTGCATGCGACCTGGCGCCTTTATATTCTCTTATCTTCGTTCTTTGTTAGCGCGCGATAACTGAAACTANTCAAGGGGTTCAAGTTCGCATAAACTCAAGTGCTGTCTGCTTCCAGCAGTGGTCTCGTTTGGTAATTATTTTAGTAAAAGTACTTAAAAATTTGCAGACGTTCGTGAATTAAAGCAAACCAAATTTTAAACAAAAGACAAAAATTATATGTAGTACCTACACTTACTTGCGTATCGTTACTTTCAATCCCTCCCAACACAGAACCGCTCCGTTTTTCCTCTCTTCAAATTGGACAAATACTAGTAACCGGTTTCCTCATGTAGTTGTCAAATGTTTTCTAAACATGTCAAGGAATTTTAATAAGAACATACTGAGCTGTATACCAAGCACTTGAACTCATAAGTACAACATATAGTTTAGTAGATATTTTCATTTCAAGAATTTCAAGTTCACCAATAACGAGAGTAGCAATTTGACTGTGATCTATTTATTCACTCTATGTAGGACGCCTTCGAAGTTACATACAGTGGGTGGCAAGCACACTTCGCTTACTTATTCGATACTTTTTAAAATGACTTATATATCATTGTTCGATGATGAAGGTGTTCATTACCCAAAGAAGGCCTTACATATGTGCAATACAGTTCATTGGGAAAGTAGTTACGACATTTACTGCCCAGTTGCCGCACGAAGCTGTGGTAACACGGATAGTAAAATACTAAAAATTTAGCCTGAAGATTGCAGATCAATAATGCTCTAGTCTAGATAAACTAGGTAATCGGTCACTGTATGCAGACTAACGGGCCATAAAAATCGGGAAAAGTGCAACGGAAAATATCTTGTTTTGGTTAGGACCACAAAGCTCTTGCAAACTGATATGCTTTATTTCGCTATATCCGACCCCTTTCTTGTGTCCACCAAAGATCGAGATAGATGGATGATATTCTTTACTTAGTTCCCTCAACCGTTGCTCACAACAAACTGATTTATTAGCGGATTTCATTCCAGGTTACGTACACATTATTTATTTTCTTCATGCACCAGAAATTTCGTGCTAGGCTACCCTCAAGTACAATATTGCAGCTGTATGGGCGTAAATTGGCGCAGATTATAAGTTACCATTTGTAATTCTTTGGGGGTTTCAGAAAATGCTACTCTAGATTTTGCAAACCATTATCATGATTAATCATGAGATTCCCCTTTAATCGAATTTTCCATATCAACCAGATCAACATAATCATATTGAGCAATGCCGTTGAGTAGTTGCTTCAACATCAAGTTCGAAATGATCCGAAGGGGTTATATAATTTACAAAACAAAGCGTATAAAAATAGGTCTAATATCCCAATGACATCAATCAAGTTTACTTCCTCTTTGTTGTGTACCGCGAATGTTTGCCGCAATCGCAAGCGTATACATGCCTTCAGCATTACTCATACGAAATGAGGGTTTTTGAATTAAAATTCGGAGTCGATTAATTTCTCTCTGGTTTCCTCAGAGCTTTGCCAATATGTTCCATATAAAATTTTCAAAAACAACTGTACATAGGTAGAGTGATACCGGAATAAAACGATTCGTGAATAACCTAATTCTTCAAAGTTCAGATTGCCAGAAACCGCGCTTATTTTACCTCGTGGAAACGCAGAAATTCTACATAGTTTACGGACAACGATCAAAAGCTCGAATCGGCCATCCGAATCGGAGTAACATAAACACGGTATAGATTTACAGCAATTATGTGAAATTTGTTTTAGTCGAAGATCATCTAGCCGTAAGGTAAAACTTGTTTCGATAGTTTATCGTTTGATTCGCTTTTGTGGTTCCTGGTTCGATTTTATCTGCCGCCAAAACTTTCGTGGCATCCCGCACCTAGCTACAACGGTAACGAGCGCATGGTCGGTATTGGTTATCACTGCGACTTGCAACCAACAACGTGTTTCACAAACGTTAGAACAATAAAACCAACATCGATTGAATTTAGTTGATGTACGAATAAGAGAATTAAACCACTCCCAATTGTATAACTACCATCGCTAGCACTATGAAAGCGTTACAGTATTTCTCGTGAGTGTTGATCGAAGAATACAAGATACTGTTCAACATTGTACAATAAACACCAGTTAAAACTAACCGTAAACCGCAATAACTGCGAAACCGCCATCTCCCATGAGGACACGGCTTCAGTGTTCAAGCCTTAGATGCAACGCAAGCTGAGTAAACTTTTCGAGACATTCGACACCCAGTATGCTTACTTCCAAATGAAAGAATGATGTATGCGTGCTAAATTGTAATAGTAGTAATTAATAAAGACCCTGCATAAAGCCTTACTAATACAAAGCTTATCTGTACGATATTTTAGTCTAGAGGCTTACCAATGCCTATACACATAGTAAGTGTAACACACCTTATATACACAAAAGATGTTGTAAGTAAATATTGTAGTTAAAAGTGAACATTCTTGAGAATACTGTGGACTTACACTTTGCTGAAGCCATACGGATGACGTCCGTGGTTAGATCAAGCTGCTAACATATCAGATAATCAGTAATCAGTAATCAGTAATAATGAAATTCTCCTTTAACTTAATTCCTCACTTCCGAATACAAAATGTACATACCGGTCCGGTCTGCGTCTTTGCTCACTTGTTCATTCGGTCTTCCTGGAATAAAGTAATAGTCAATGGTCAAATACGAGTGGAATTATCATAATGTGAAACGAGCATAGCTTGACTTGCTCGCCTCAGAAATAGTAAACTTTTACGATCTACGAAGAAGACATGCCCGAGTCATTTTATTATATTGATAGAACGAAAAGCGATTTCGATTTGGCCCTGCCCACTTCAATTAAATTTTTATGAAAGTGCGTGTGGTAGAACTGAATTATCTCTGCTTTGTTTTTTTGTGTATATACAACCGAAGAGATATCTGAAATTTCAAACAAAAATATTACAGTTCCCTCACAAGCTCACAGATTTTACTGACAACTGTGGGAAACGTAACTGCCACCTAGTGGCGAAAAGTTCAGCAGAGAACTTTACACGAATCATTACTAGTTATCGACACACGCGTGTCAAATATTTTGCAAAATGAGCCATCAACTGTTGTGAATCCAGTACCGTAACGTAAAAATAACAAAATTGTGTCTCTTCTGGTGGCATTAAAAATAAACGCCCTCCACCAGAGAAATACGATACCGCTTCGCCACGGAGCACATAATATTTATGGAGTTAAAATGTTTATAGGCGATGAAAGATGTGCAAAAGTAAGAAAACGTTCCACCCAGGTGTTCTGCAATTTGTATCGGAAATCAAGCACCTTACCAAGTTCACCTGCGTAATCTAATTTTGCAAAACATTTACTTAAGATGCCGATGTGATATTCCCCAGAGTGCGGTTACAATTAGCACTGGACAAAATAAACCCGGTTTAGAAATCGATAAACGTCTCGCCACATGAAGATTAAATAAAGTCTTTCTTTTTCAGTGAAAACGTCTGCTCTTCAGAGAGTCCCGGCTTGTTTGGCCTATCGCCAACCGTCTTCTATCGTCTTATGCCGAAAACCGACTGCACAGAAAGCAAAGAAGAATACAGATGTGTTGAGAGGTGCACTTAAAATTAGCATTCTTTTAATTAAGCCACCAGCCACACTTTCTACGTACACCTGCCCAAAAGAAAATCCATTGGAAATTAGTATTATGATATGAATTAACGATATATTTTTTCTAAATATAGTTACGGCAGTGAAAACAATTCCCCAAGAACAACCAAAATTTATCGCTGTTGTCCGGGTTACAAAAAATCTGTGGAAGGCAACAAGTGTAAAGAAGGTAATTCGAATAATCGTAATTTCTGATGGAAGACACAAATTTCTTTATAGGCTGACTGAAAGTTGCTCACGTTATAAAATTATGATGAAAAAAATTGGGATGTATTGAAATTGTCATCAACTACAAGATTAGGTTTGTTTACAACCCGAACTATTTATACCGATAGCTCCAACCTTCCTATCCGAAAAGCCATAACGTAAGCCTGATCTTGATCTAACTGTAATACTTCATATTAGTTCAACAAATAGCCTTTGTTTTTTTGGCATTCCTCTGCATATTTTCTATGTAGCGTTTAGTAATTAAAAAGATACACAAAAATGTATCGACATTGCCAGGTGATGAGCCTATGCAGAGATGGATGAACACGAAATGTACAGTATTTAGGTTTAAATATTTCGCGGTAGGATCATTGAATTCGAATTATCGCGGTAACCTTCAATGTTGATAAACTGCCGGTCTGGGAAGAACGCAGATCAATAGAGCAAACAAAAACTGATTTAGATAACTCAATAGCTTAAGCTATTGTTAATTTCTGTATAATTATCCAATTGCAAGAGAAGACAAATGAGACTGAGATGGTTATCTCGATGTAATCTGCAATTGCTCATAGTCTGCTATGCTATAAAAAATGAAGACACCGCTTTTCATGTAACCACAAAGTCTTGCATAGTTTACAAGTGATTTTAAAATAGAATTGAGGCATTTTTGTTTTGCAATTTTCTTTGCGAATTAATAGGATTGTACATTAGATTCAAAGGTTCTGAAACCAATTAAGTTACTATAAGATGAGCGATTGCGGTGCTCTCTTCAGCTATCGCAAAACAAACAAAAAAACGTGTAAGCTAAATAGTATTTCGGATTAGCGACCATAATCCACAGGTCGCCATCAAGTCAAATCCACTTGATCGTGTTTTGATTATGTGGAGATTGAAAGCAAACTTTTTCGATTAATTAAATGTTTTCTGGTATTATAGTAATTATTATGATGTTAAGAATGCATTTCCTTATACAAAACTTGCCTGCAGTTAGACGGTTGTCGGATTTTGACGTGAAAGAAAAGAAAGCCAGACTTTCGGCAGACACCCAAACGCCTGATGAAAAAGAACTTATGGTGGAGCTTGACGTAGTAACTATCTTCATGCCAAGTGAAAATGTCGTGAATGGTAAATATCTGAAAATATACAGAGTGATTACAATGACATTTTACTGACACAATACTAAAATAATTCAAACAACTATACATCAAGATTCTTGCCAAAGATATTTTCTCCTGTGATATCTATTATATATGTATATCGCAGTACAGCGTCTTTTAGTTTCGATTCTTCTCATGTAACAGAATATTTGACGGAAGACGGCGTCGATAGCAGTGATAAAGATCAGTTGAGGTTATTCTTTGAAAATCACGTAGTCATGGGAACCAATGCGCAATCTAACGAGCTAAAAGACAATCAAATTCTCGTGGTGAGTTTGATACTTCCAATGATCTTACTGTCTAACAAGACCCTTGTCGAGCATTGACAGGCGGGTCAAAAGATGGTAATAAAAAGTTTAAGAGAAATATCTCTCGACCTGCACAGGCTATGTCCGGGAATCCGATCCGCATCAACTACTTTAACGACGGTGCATTGATGACAGTCAATTGCAGGGAAGTTTTGAAGCGAGATGGAGTTAATAAACACTCATTGATTCACGTTATCAACGATGTTTTAAGGGATGTTAAACGGTCGATTTATGACTATATATCAAAGCATAATGATCGGTTTTCCATGTTCAAGTCTGGTAATCATTTTTTTCGTGATCTGTTTCGTAAACAGCATCGTTTTTTTTCCTCTTAATTTGTTCTCTTTTCAATCTTGGGCATTCCCATGAATCAGTGATTGATAGCGCTGGGCTGGCACCAGTTATGCAAGCTACTGATCAGGCGATAACTGTACTCGCCCCCACGAACGATGCCTTTGAGTTCAGCAAAGATATTCCAGAATCGCCGAGGTGTTTGATCGACCTTGTTAAGAATCATGTTCTGAACAACGTTCAGTGTTCATCGTCTTGGAATATATCAACAAAAACAAGTATAGTATTTTGGATAAATTCGGTGTTTGCAGAATAGTGTACACCAGGATGGTCCAAGTGTAGACCAAGCAGCGATCAGAATGAGGAAGTTCTAAAAGAAGTATCACTCCCAATTTTGTTCGATTCAGAATTGCCAATGCTGGTCAAATTGGACCTACCTGGAGTGCACTAGTACAGTAGCTGTTCTACCGCCATATTTGATAAATATTAGTTGTGGAATAGCGGATTTGGGGTTTTTTAAAAGCAATCAGTTGCCTGGATCCGGGCTTTCTTTGTTCGTGCATTATTTTACGATGCGTCTGAACGCGATATATTTGGTGAGGATCCGATGTTATGAGACAAATATCGAAACAGGCAAACAAAACTTTCGTTCATATATATACAGAGCTAAAATTGTGACCCCTTTGTTATACTCATCAGGCGAAATCATCAGCAGTCAGTCGGGGTACTCCATTCACCTGAGTGATACAAACGATCAGATATTTGCTAACGACGCACGCATCACTTCCCGGGATATCATGACTGGGAACGGAGTTATGCACGCTGTGGACAGAGTTCTTATTTCGGATAAAGGTGACTTATTTGTTTTACTCCCGGAATAGTTTCTCACGGGGTTTATCTAAGTTCGTTTCAAGGCTATTCATTGCCGCCGATCTCGTAAGGTCATTCGCAGCATGACACAGGATATTACAAAGCCATTATATCGTTGCGAATTGTTAAAATAGTTTTCAATCGTTTCTTCGATCGCGGCGAAAAGATTTAAGAAAATGAGCAAAAGAAGAGGCCAACAGTTCACAAAATTCTTATACAGAAAAGTTTACGAAAACATTTCATTTACAGCAAGATCTGTGCTGTCTCTGCTCAAAAACGACCGAAACAGTCAAGAAATGCTAAGCCTTCTCGAGCAAGGAATGATGAAAGACGTTTTATCCAGTGGAGACAATTTTACTTTACTAGTGCCAGAAAATTCGGCCTTCAAGGTAAAAACTATACAATGTGATGTTGATATCATACCGTACTTGGTAACAGTAAGGACTGGAGTACTAGACTATAGTTTTACACAGTCGGAGTCACCTAAATTGAACAACTCTAGTAATCCAGTTCAGCGTTTTACTTTAATTGAAACTGGGCATTAGTATCACAGTTACATCATTACGGCCAAGTTCAATCCGGTATGAATAGATTACGTCATTTCGTTGGGAGCTAACGGCGATTGTAAATTATTTTAAACGTTGGCAGCATGTATAACCTGTTAGTGTGAGCCTGTATTATCGTTGTTGTCATGACAAGTGTTACCGCTTCCGTTCAAACTTTGCATTGCCTCTCTTTTATAGGCAATTAACCATTATTTGAGTCTTATTTTGGAAGCTGCCATTTGGTTTATGTAAGTACAGTATTTACTGATCATTTTGTTTTGTCAACAAACACCTCCACTATCTGCCTCCGAGCGCTTCTGGAGTCCCTATTGTTACAAATTCCCGATATTTTTGCTGACATCTGACACATTTGGGCTAAGCACATTTCTGTTATCGGTAAGGATTGGAAAATTAAAAACAAAAAGTAACAATACAATAGTAATCCAGATGAAGTACCTGCTTCGTCGGTGACTCACTAGAAGGAAGACGACTTTCCAGTCTGAGTGGCGGCGACGTCATGCGCCACGTGATAAATCAAGCAACTCTTTATTTTCCAGAAATTGTCGACATCCTTCATCGATAACTTGAAACGGAACCCAGATGAGCTGCGGCGCTTCCTTTTATTTCACATGATACCATACGAGATATCTGAAAGTGAGCTGTCGTCGAGAAACTCGCTGGGCACACTCGACCACAGTTATAACGTAAAAATTACATCATACAAAATCCGCGTTCGTTCTCATTGGAAAAACAGCACTCGGATTACGAAGAATAGCGCGGTCGCGTTGCAGTGCGGCAGAGTAATCACTACAAAAAAATCGAAGGCTTGTAACGGAATGGTGTTGCATGTACACAAGGTATGTTACATTATATTTACCCGCATCTTGGTGTATTCTTCGGCTCGATTTCGATAAAGACTCGGTTACATGTATATGGTTCAACACCGTTTAACGTCGGGGTTAGGTTTCTTAAAACTGTACCTTTGATTGAAACGACGTTAAGTAAAATCTACAACTACGATTATTCAAGATTAAATACCCCACAAATACCATTAGAAATGAATTTCATCCACTACGTTATCCTTCTTCTTGCGAGTTAAAAACGAATTGACGTTAACTGGGGCGATTTTAAGCGAGGCTTAACTATATTTAAAATGGAATATTGGCTGAGAAAACTCTGGGTATACACATGTACACATACGTGTGAAAATTCTTAAATCAACTGCATGTACTCGATATGAATACAATCCTTGTATTGTAAACAGCTGGGAATGATTAAAAGTGGTTTGAGCACCTGTTTCACAGTGCATGTACACAAAGATCACGCGAATTTAAATCGTAGTATAGATATAGGCACCATAGATAAGGATTTTGCGTGCGTATTAAGCATACAGACGAACTATTGAAACCCATTAGCCTCTTACAATGATTGAATTCGACTAAAAGAAACATTTATATTTATTGCTAAATAATTGTGGTAAATGCCTCGTGGAATGTTGAAGCAAACGGATAACAGAATATCGGTTAAGAGAATTTAAGCTGTGATGAACCGTATTGCACTGTCCCTTACTTGTTAGCAGTCTCGCTATAATGCACAAGTGTTTGTTCTAGAGATACGGCATTCAAATGGACGTGTTATACGTACCCAAACCTCACGCCTTTTTTATTAGGTTTTGGAGCCACCGTCGTCGTCTGTCATGGCAGCTCTTGAGCAGGCGCCGCGCGGAAACTTCTCCATTCTGATACGAGCAATCAACAGAGCGAAATTGGGTCAGGTATGTATTCCAGTAGCTGAATTTGGTTAGCCAATGTGATTATCCGTACTTAATGCTGAGATTCGGTCTGGTATTCTAATCCCACTTGAGAACATAGGTAACTAACTGCCCGAGTTTCGTATTGGTAGTTTATTACTACAGTCTAGAACGAAAACCGTCTTAATCACGCGTGTACATATTTTGGCAATATTCGACTGGAAATATAACCACGAAAATAATGTTTTGGTACAGTACTACTATCAGGGCTTCTGAAACAACGTAAATAATTTCTATGCCATTACAATGTCTCTTTCTATCGTTCCAGATTTTAACCAATCTTGAAGATATTACGCTCTTTGCACCGACCAACAGCGCATTCGAAAGAATGCCGGGAAGGTTTGTTCGCTACATATTCCAGAACGTGAGAATTCTGCAAAGGATTCTGCGATTTCACATTAGTAAAGGTGAAAAATCCTTTGTATTTCATGCTTTCAGATATAGCGTCACGGCATAGTATATGCGATGTAAATATCCCTTTTTCTTATATCCTTAGCTTAAAAATAGTAATTTAATAATCAGTGTTTTTAGTTATGATCTCACAAGCATGAACCAGATTAATGAAAAAGCCCTTAGAGATTATTGGACTTCGTCTTATCAATAGAAAGAGCAGTCTAATTTCTACCTATGCGAGAAACATCAGTTCTCATCATCACATTCATTCATGCTGGTACTGTTCGGAACTCATCAGTCCACAACAAAAAATACGACACTCTACAATCGCACCCCTCTTAGTAAAATTAAGAATAATCTATAATCTATAGATTACACGTAACGTCCGTCATACGAATTATATTAGAAGATAAGCCGAGATTCCTAGACACCAATTCATCTAATTTAATGAGTTCATTCAGTAGCATATTGCTCATAGTTACTATGCCGAATTTTTTTAGGATACCACTGCTGTGACTACCTTTTACAAGGATATATGAAGTTACCGACCCAGCAGGGTGGGAACATTGCGAGCTGCGCAAAGAAGAAGAACGTGTTACTAGGCAGGAGTAAAAACAGGCTAAGAGCTAAAATAATACGATGTGAACTACCTGCGAAAAACGGAATCATCCACGCGATCGACAACATCCTATTACCGCCCGGGCTTCGCAATTGACGACGCATAACGAATCATACTGATACTCGAGAAGCTGCATTTTCATGCAGAAATTGGATAAACCGTAACAATCTCTAACACGCTTTGAAAACTATAATTATCATTTTATATTGCACCTTAACCAACATACTACAGAGAACCACGCTTAACACGACATTGATCTGGAGCCCAAGGTTGAAATTGCTCGATTCGGAACATGATCTCAGCATCTATTTATCTGGACGTTCTTATCCGTTGATCGGATACCGTATTGTGCATATTGCTTTTTTTATATCTTTACTACGCATACTACCACGCGATATTATTATTTAATTTATCTTATCAGTTATCTATATGGTATATTTCTTACACACAATTACTGTATACGACAAACTGCATCACCATTATCAGCATATTCTAAACGACTAAACGGATATACCTTAGTATAAAGAAAAGAAATTTATGAATATAGGAAACGACCAACTGCTAAGGTTGGATTTGAATACAAGCCTATAGTTGTCCGAGAGCTTAGTGCTCTCATTTGAAGGCCCGCATCAAGGCAGGTCAGGATTTTTCCATTTCAGTCCTGATCGTTACATAACATTACCTATTGCTACGTACAGTGTTGTAATTAATTTGTTTACCAAGATCGAGTTACAAGTCAAGTCGATTCCCTTGCTTTTATCGTTTCGTCATGTCATGTCATGTCATTATTTGTGATAGAATCCAAATGTTCTAGTACAAATGGGAACAATCTAACGACGAAACGAACTACGGATCCACTAGAAAGGGAATGTAGAATAAAATAATGGGACCGTTTTTTTAGTTGTCTTCGTTAATCGTATCAATTATATAGCAATATACCTATATCAAGTCTTACTGTTACTTACTAGTACTGTACTCACTTATGTCAAAGGTCAATATAGCTATGATGCAGCATAATTTATACTTATCAAATGCATAACGTTTCCGAGCTTCCTTTTCAATGAGAATCCTTCTGATACGACTTTATATCATAGGGAGGGGGTGATTTATCTTTACCATAATCAAAACTAGCTGCGCCATATTTTCTTGCATGCCTTCTACCTCTTCGCTGGGCGTTATCGTCCTTATGGGCCGGTCGCCTCTTCGCTCGTCGATCCACGACGTCTACGGCGGACTCTCGCCGAGCGTAACTGCGCATATTTCCGCGTAGTTCGGCCACCAGACGATCGTCATACGGTTCGCTACCACGCCTTCTAGCGACCACCGCTGTGCCGTGCTGCTCCGTACGCTTTCGGATGTCTCCTTGGTAGTAATGCGAATGGTGATGGTAGTGATACTCGGAGGGGTGAGCCGCAGTTCGTTTGTTAAATACTGGGTTATTCAGTTCGTCGGGTGCTATGAACTGGCCGGGTAACTGGTACGGTAGATCTTCGTAGTATTCTATCTTGGGATAGTCTTCGTTTACGCCATATCCTTTCTGTACAGGTACGATGTTTACCATTGATCTCCGGCGCAAGGGGTCGAGAAAGGGATTGTCTTGATCATTTTCCATATTTTCTACGAGATAACTGCTCGTCGATGGATTCTCACTCGTCCGGTCGTAGCGTGAATCTTCGAAACTGGGCTGGTTCGAAAGTTCCCTGTTAGCTTTACTGTAAGATACGTTACTACCTCTACTAAGTCCTGAAGAATCCGTGAAAATGTTTCCCTCGGCGGTGTCGATATTCTTCAAAATGTTTGCAAAGCAGTCGTCCAAATGTTGATCGATCAATAGTTCTGGAGGAGTGAGTTGAACACGCTTTTGTCGCTTTAGATCACGACGACGGTGACTTTTACCTTTGTTACGAACCTCAAACAGTTCTTCAGGTTCTCCATAAGAATGATACTGGCGCAACGAGGGCTGAATTCCTTTTTGGTGCGAATAGCCTTTCTTGTTTTTCTTTTGATTATCGCTGCAATCACGGTCGGAACCCTCTCTGCTCATCATAATTACTTCTTCACTGTAACGATAAGGTAGGTGGCGCTGTTCAGCAGCTACCGTTTCGCTACCGGAGATGTGACGATGAGTGTCGAGCTGTCCGTCCGACATTCTTATCAAATCGTTAGCGACGTTACGAAAACTCCTGCGAAGGTTTGCTGGAGGGTTATAGGATTCTTCGCTGCTTTCGGGCTGTTCGGGTATGACAGAAGATCTAAAACCAAAAATACATTGTGACTTAGTTTGAGGTTTACGTTTGAAATATATACGGTAAATGGCCGTGTATTTCGAACATTTGTATTATATCAATCATACATGTTAAGGAGACTTATAAAAAGATATTTTACATTGAGACAAGGCTTGGTAGATCCATTAATATTATAAGGTATAAGGTAATATCATAAGGCATGAGTAATGTAAGAATCTCTCTGAAGAAGACCCATTTGGTCTAATATCTAAGAAGAATTCATTAGGGTACATTAAATACCATTGTGTCAAACCTGCATGGATTATTTTGTATCAATTTATTTATTTATTCAATCCTTACCCTCGATGCTTCAATTTGTTAAATAGCATTTTAGCTCTTCTACGGTAGGGACCGTAGAACCACACGAGAACGAATGGATTGAAAGTAGGCAGTATAAATATGAACGCGTCTGTCATGATATCTAAAGTCTGATTCGAAGCGATGCTCTCTTGGATGAATATCCTAGTCAGTGAAATAATCTATAAATACAGTAAATGCAAAAGTAACGGCTTTACAGAGTATGAGAAAAATTCTAAACGACTGACTAAAAATATTGCTCACGGCTAAAGGCAGGTAGGAAAGCACACCGACGACGATCGTAGCTAGCGTAGCTTTGCTGACATTTAGCCAACTTTTACTCTTGACCACACCGAAGCGACCACATACCAGTGAAGATTTGGACATCTCACATGACTGTGTCCGGTCAGACGAAAGCTGGTAGGTTGCTGAGGCTACGAAGCTAGTCGTCCCAAGAAGTAAAGCTAACAGAGCGAACGCAAAAGTTTGTACCTACTCAAATCAAAACAGATAACAAAGTATCATGAATTTGCCGACAGGTTGCTGAATTACTAGAAAAATTCTTACGATAAGGGCGAAATTTCTGTCCATATCAATTGCAGACGTACGAGGGAGAACGCAGAGTAATAAAAAGGACTCAAAGCTGTAGCTTGCGCCGATGTTCAGAAACGGAATAATGAACATAAAGCAAAAAGTCGCCAAAAAGCCGATGAGAAAAGTTAGTCGGAAGGCAGATACGGCATGCTTTCTAAACATACAAATAAATAGTCCTCAATTTTCCTCTGGAGGATCATATTTAGTCTACATTCATTTAAAAAAAACGAAGTCCAGTATTACTGTACATCAGAATATTTCTTTAGTTACAGAATTTATAGATACATTGACACGTCTATTTGCATTCAGTTCAATATACAGAAATATCCCGCTGAACCTTCATTATGCGTCTCAAGGAATGAAGCAGCGGAACATAACTTACTTTTTGGCTAAGCCTGGTCAGAACAACGGTAACTATTACATTCCAAGAATTTTAATCAAACCTGGTTGTGATAGGGCGGTACGTTTTGTTGCAATACTTATATTGATGTATTTTTAGGCCTTCCCCTATATGTACTCCCCTAATTTGAGGGCAAGCTGAGAGGGGCAATTTTAATCAGGATTAGCCTGACAGCTTGATTTAATCAACTCAATATACTTAGCATGCGTCATTTGTTACCTACCGGTCAACCCTTGAAGCTCTACTGAGAATTTTAATTATTTATGCATACCTGAACTTGTAAAACTTCCAACAAAAAGTGGAAACAATTCGATCAATGCTCATCGCCACTCCCACTGCCAAAGGGAAGTAGGTGAAGCAAGAAAATAAAAATCCTGACCATTTGCACGTGGCCGACTTTGATCCGTGACAAGAATAGCTCATTGTTTGGTTATGATGAAATACCTGAACAAAATTAATGACACCAGAACTGTTTTGTTCCTGTTAAGAACACTCTCTAATACTACAGTCGTTTTTCTTCATTACAAATTATCATAAGACAACTTTCTTACGTATTTATCGGTGTACGGAGTAAACAGAGTGACGGCATTCGATGATGGTATTTCGGAGGCCGAAATTTTTCTTGGACGAGGAAAAGCCAGAGGAAAGAAGCAGAACTGGAGGCACTGTGGTAAAAATGGAATTACAATGGTGGTTGAATTACACTATTGTATAAAAAAAATTAAAAACCACCCAGCTGTTTTAATTCCTCGAATAATCACGATATTTTATTCTATATAATTACTTTATACAGTTAAAAATATAGCTAATTCGAACTGAGAATAGTTATCAAAGGATCAACTATATATACTTTTAACTTACAAAATGAAAAGATGTACGGAACAATTTATGATTGGTCATAAGATTTGAAGAATTTTGTACCACTGGAGCATTGGTATTCGGAGTGCACATCTGCCGTAGCAATTAAACTTACCAAGCCAATAGCAGAGAAAGTAACCAGTAAAACGCAAAGCCTGTTGAACAAACTATGAAAGCCCGATTTGTTGCTTGCAGTAGCGATTATGAAAACGCAGAAACAATTAGTTAGTAAGATGAGAATCACGATCACTTCTAAGAGCATCCGAGCAGGAGTCCACTGAACGAAAAAGAAACCTTTACTTCTATAACGCTCAACACGAAAGATAAGAAAATCCTTCGTATAAAACACCAACAAGATTACCAACACATACCTTTTTTCGAGTACGGTAAGACGGCATAACGTTCCCCCGAAAAACAATATCGTACGCATGAAATTAACCACCAATTAGAAAATAAATTTTAGCGTAAGAGAGTGAAAATATGTCTCAGGGCTTCTGTTAGGGTTATATATTTTATCTCCCCCCAAAGATACCAAAAAACAAATGCCTCATCATAAAAAATACGTTTTTCAAGGCACTTAGCTGATTCTTAATGTATGTATATTTAAAATACAATTTAGAGAACTCACATTTCCACAAAGCGAAATAACATCATCCTGTTGTCCGACTGCGTTGTTTGGATTCATTTCCAAGAGAAAATGGGTCACCGGATAACGTATATCATGATCTCCACTGCTATCCATATGTCTGATAATCACTCACGTCTGAAGTCCTGTTAGGGTCTATTTTCCATAACTGTTGTCTAAATTCGATCTGAACTTAAACTTATAGGTGTCGATAATATCTAGGAGTCTGGCAAAATTGTATAGGCTTACTTGTTGACAAAAAAGGTATGCAAGTCTCCAGGAGACCTCAAGTTTCAGGCAGTAGTAGTTCCGATTCCGACTCTTCTCTCAAGGTGATAAATCCTACCTCTGAATTGCTTCATTGTTAATTCATGCAGAGCAACAGAAACCTTGTTCAACCCATCAATATTTGATGTATTCATTTGAAAGTAACACTTTTTACATAACAGAAGCAAATAACAGGAATAATACTACGAAACTTCGACTACCAATTATGTACTTTTGCCATAGCAATATGTACATCTAATTTTAGAGTAAAATCCCATCGGATTTTAAAGGCCCTTCTTTTTAGTCGTCTTGGCATGATGAAAGGCGTGCAGAATCTGTGAAACACTACTGAGAAGTGATTTCACAATAATAAATATCAGATTTAAAGTAGGAGTTTGCAGTACTCTGCTACAAGAAAAAAGTTACAAGATTTTTTGATCGCTCGGTAAACCTTTTTTCAAACTATGCCGACCCCAAAATGTATTATTAACTAGGTGGGAGTGCATTGCCACGAAAGAAATAAGGGTGGAATTAAGGCGTTGCAAAGGTATCACATATTTCAATTCACCAAACAAAAAAATAATTTCAATGGCACATTTATTTACTTGTTCAATTAATGAGTGTGTTGTACCGGATGCAGGACATTTAGTAGTGGATTGCTCATGTAGCATTTGGAAATCAGAATGAGTTATTGCTATGAAATATTCCTTGGAAAATGCGAAACTGCACGACACTGTGTTTATAATTCTCTTGCACAAAAGCAAGAAAATCTCTCGCATATAAACCCACAAGAAAAAGCACAATCTTCTCCATATTATTTCCATTTCCCCATTTCAGTTTTAGCATATTCCATTTATATCAACCGGCCTACACATTGCAATGAGGATTTAATTGCCATGACCACATCATACAAGATTATTTTGTTTGGCAAAGTATATTTTATGGTAGCAGAAAAAAGAATATTGACCGGGTTTATTCTTGATACGGAGTGATTCCATACCATATTCCATCCAAAAGACAACTAGGAAAGATGAACATTAAATATCTTATCAATAAACAATACAAAATGACATTATTCACTCTGAAAGTTTTTTATCGCTTGCTTGAAGCTTAGACATGGAATGTGGAATTTTTACTCGCTTCTTTGTAAATGCAGCTTTAAAAGGCATGTCCTTAGTGGGATGCAAACGTAGATCGACCCTTCTGTCATCCACATGCATTATTCTGGAGTATTCCGGGATCCAATCCTTTGGACCCGTTTGCATTAGCTGGAAAAAATACCCGCAGTTGCATGTTTGCGGGGACCCTTCCGTCACGTAAAACCAGTTCACAGTCGGATGCTTTGGACTGCAAGTGCATCCTACAATGCATTTGCTTGTCGGAGAAGCGACGAGAAAGGGTTTATCGGCAGTGAGGCCTCGATTCCCATCCTCTTCATTGTTTACTGTCATTCGTTCATCTACAGGTTCGGAGTTTCCATCTGTAGCCTTAACAGCAACACCACGTTTAGAGGATATGTCGACGACGGTGCTCACCGACGCAGGGAGAAATATTTTCATGCACTGTAGGGAACTCGTTGTCCCTTTTTTACACAACAAGACTTTCAAAAGCCTAGAATTCATGATGAACGTGATCGTCTTGTGAAACGGTTACTTTTCGCCGGTTAGCAAATGAATAACTATTAAAGTGTATCAGGTCTAATACTTATGCTATGAATTGAATGCATTTTTCATTAAAAACAAGTTAAGTGGATCTTAAACATAACCAATGAATCCTAATGTACATCAGGCGCACGATTATTTCGCAAGCGGACTAGTGGTGCTGGAGGTTATATTCACGGTTGAATAGGTACCGTGGTTCCATGCTGTATGTACTGCTATCATTTACAAAAGCCCTGTACCTGACTTTGCACACAAGAACACCAATGTAACTTATGGTTGCATTCTTGAATTTGTTATTCTTGGTCCATTTTCTCCTTAACACAGGCTAAATATTTTTTTACAAAACAGCGGAATTAAAGACATCCACCATATTTTAATTGCACACTTGCTGTGTATGTCTACATACTAGTATACTCAAATGAAAATTCAAGATATTGCTTTGATCAGCCTTGTACATACATTTGACTGAAAATGCAATCCTACTTACTCCAGATTACATATTGAAACACACTAAAATACTACTTGCAGTTACAGGAAATAACCACTACCACTATAATAGCAATATACCAGTCTCTATTTTTGTGCTACACAAACACATTAAGATGTCTATTATGTTACACGGTATCTAACAGAAATACAATATAGAGTCACGGGACTATCCCTAAATATATCTTATTGTCCGCTATCTGTCACAGATTAAATTCTTGACTAAAGAGTCAGGAAGAGGTCAGGAAAAACCTCCATAGTAAGGTTTGATCCGACTCAAAAATCGAACACAAGCAATGAAATTTAGTCGAGATGAAAGTCTGGCAATAAATTATTCGTAAATAACGTATTGTCACTGATATCTAATTGTGACACCAATCTATTAGAACCCAAGAAGATATTTATGTTCCTCAAATCTGCTTGCTTTACAATATCATTAACCTGGCTAACTTCACTGGCAGTGATTCCGCCAATGACATATATAATAAGATTGGAGAAATCAGTGGGTCGTGGAGAAGCAGTCTTTCTAAACATGCTGAATCCTTTCTTTAAAAAATCCCTGAACCCAGAAAATATATGTTTGATGTCTGGCTCGAGGTCTGGTTTGTTTGGCGATAGTATACGGCTAACTACTTGACTCAGCAATGGCTTGTACAAAGGTGGATGATAGTCACTCAGGTCCAGTGTCTTAAAATGACGAAGAGGAAAGTTTTCCAGCGTTGCTTCGCATATTGTTTTGAGAATTTCGTTAACCACGTCTTGCAACTGTCCCAGATCATATTCGTCAACCGGTTCTTCGCTAGTCTTCTTGAGTGCTCTCATAACGCATTCCGGCAGCTCTTCCGTAGGGAGTTCAGAAAGCATCAGAGACAAGGAGCTGGATAGATCGGAGATCGCATCGTCATTGTGATCTATGGACAATCCCACTGCTGTCGTGGCGAATACTAGGATGGAAAAAACTTCCTCTACAGTAATGTCACACTCATCTTCCTTCATCAAAAGACCATTGAGATGGGCAAGAATCCCAGAAGAATTTCGGTCTTCAGCCTGCTGTAGTATTAGTTTTTCAGTCCTCGATAACACAGACCAGTTTTTGTTCAATGGACTTTCTAACATTTGCACGGTGGCCATGCCTAACTGCAAGAGATTATTGTTGTATATGACGGCGCCTGCATTTCCTTTGAATGCTTGTACGAGACCAATGATAACGTCTGATGTAACATCCTCAGCATCCATTTTGGCATCATCGTGTTGCAGTTCTTCCTCGGTGATGGCTTCCTGCAGCGACTGTTTTACTTGCTTGAGCGCTTCATTTGATTTGAGCAGGAAGAGGTCGGAGAGAAGTGCAGGACAAGCACTATCTGAAGGCATAAGGCAACCAGGAAATATTAAATCTTCATAACTATCATCGGATGCCGGGGCAGTACACAACTTTCCCATGTCAATTGCAATGTTGTTGCAATGACCTGTAAGTTCTGGCAGCATGTTAAGCAATTTATCTATGAGGGAGGTTTCCGTATGCAAAGAAGGTCCGATGAGATCCAGTGTCCTGTCTATAAAGAGAATACCGCAATGGAGAGGGTAATGTTTTTTCTGCTGACTTGCTGAATTTGAAAGTTGGTTGCCGAGCAAATGGCTGGTATGACCTAAAACAAATATTTCTTCTTTACAGTTGAGTCTCTCGAAAAGACTTCGGAACGAAGCACTCATTAGTTGCAGCATCATTCTGTATGGATCGGGCAACATGTAATAATGAAAATCATTTAAATTTGATGGTGCTTTTTCGCCTTCCTCGCCATACGTACTCAAGTCTCTTTCCTGAATCGGATAAGCCGCATCAAAAACGGGAGTAATGAAGAGGTTGTTGAGTATGGGTGCTAAGAAGATGGGAAGGTGTATGACCCTAGCTGTATAATTCATATTTCCCATCCACTCGCACAATTTTTCCTCAAAGATACTGAACAATGCACTTTCCTCAATACCTTCGTTCTTACCAGAAGCCATCAAATGAACGGAATGGTTCACAGCAGTGATAGCAATACAGTACTGGAAACTGCTCGATTTTACTATATCCTGGATAGTTTTCTCTGTCTTTCCAAGTAAAGGCGTGCTCGTGATAAATACAGCTTTCTTTTGATCGTCTTTTCCACTCTCAAACGCCGAAAATTCTTTAATATCTGTAGCACCTGCCTCAAACAACAAGTCCGGTCCTCCACTCCAGTGTAAACACTCTGCACACGTGTTGTCCATGAAAATAACAGCATGCTTCACTTCTAGGACTACATCGTCCCATGTAGACTTGCACGCACTGCCTATAATATTGGCCATGGTTTAATGTTTCTTTTTCTCATACACGACCATTACAATATACAGTACTACCAAAAGCCAACGAGTAAAAGCATGAACTGACCTGGCCGAGTTCTACATTCATCTGACCCTACCGCTAGAAAGCGCTAGAGGGACAAAGATCAATGGTAGAGAGAATATATAGGTACGGGCTAGGCGCTAGGCTGGTCGTTAAGTAGGGAGTTCATATATCGATCAATTTGCTTTACGACCAGGTCGTTGGAACGTA
>QXVX01003500.1:27471-42455 GCA_013436065.1 Halocynthia aurantium
AGAGTATCATCAATAAGTACTACTTTCCACTCCAACTTTGCCAATCACGAGAAAAAATTAAAATCTATCTTTAACAAACATTATTTTATCAATAAAACAAACAGAGTTGAATGTTCCGCAAATGTAATTTTTTATATACTGCTTCGTGTGGCCTTAAGTTCGTGCATAGTCTATTCTCAGCTGCGCTAATACCGCAAAACCACGACCAAAGTTCAATTTTTCATTACATAATCATAAAAATCTGCACATTATGCAATTGCGAAAGTTGACACGTAATGTGAACATAATACTTTCCACATTAGAAGGTTACCGTCGGAACAAAGCACTCATTAAAATCAACATTCTCCATGGGTCGGGCTAAATGTAATAAAGGAGAATTTAATGGTGCGTTTCCGCCTTTCATATTCCCCTTCCAATCGCACAATTTTCATCCCTGTCCTTTCGAGCGTAATCGCTATCGCTGACTTGCTCGATCAAGGTCCAATTTTTCCCGTTACATAATTTGAAAATCTTCACATTTCTATCACGCAACCATGTAATAATGGTATCAACAACACTTAAGATCATCATCAAATTTAGATGGAATTTATCCGAGACCGGACTCATAAATAAAATTTAATAATGACTGCTATTCCGTTAAGAATAAAAGTATTCACGGGCCCAAGTAAAAGAGCTCAAAATTTTTAAGCTAGCCGTGCCAGTACCAGTTTAAATATACATTCATCATTAACAAATATTGTGGTCTTCTAAAGTTAACGTTAGGTTGTGATAGGATATTTCCGAATCAGGAAAAGGCACGATTTTCGCTGATCTTCCCCATTACATCAAAAGTTCCGAATTCTCTGTGTGACCTCAAAGACGCTTCGTGTGGCAACCATGTTGTTATGTTATCAAGAAGATAGATGAATCTTGGCATGTACACATGGGCTTGATTGCTTAAAATGCCTTCCATTATACTTCTCGAGCAGTCGTCCAACGATAATGACGGTGGAAAGGTTGGTGATTTCATTCCACTGCGAATAGAACGTTTTTTGTTGTTAAAGGAAGCAACGAAACGAAAAAAAATGTCGTAAAAATACGTTCTATTTCATCAACTCTGACCATTAACTACAAGTGGATCGACTATGTGTAAATACATTATATTAATCCTTTAGTCGTTTAAAAACGCTAGCTAGGCAAGTGGATGCTTTATTTTTAAATTATTGGTCTCGGATATACTATATTCGAGTGGATATATTACATGATGCGATGGAAGATATGACTTTTGAAACGCCCAAAATGATATGATAACGCATCCCCTACTTTTAAATATAAATAAACTAAAGATATGTGTATACGAATAAAGTGAATACATATAAGATTTTGCCCATCTACGCAGAGCTACAGTGAACAGCCGTTAATTCATCATGTACATGTAGCTGTAGTGCTTAATCACTTACGAAAACATCTTCGTTCGAACAAGATACGGACACACCAATGTGGTTTGAATACCAAGTTTGTTGTGGTTGACCAAGTCTAGTGTTAACGAATTATGGAAACCCACTAATGCATGTTTGCTTGCGACGTAGTCTGCAACTCCAGGGGATGAAATTAGACCTAGAAAAACAATAAATCAAAAATGTCAGTTTGAAAACTCTCAGCACACCAATCAATTATTTTGACCTAATGCACTTGCGATGGTTACGATGTGTCCGTGATTGTTCTGCATCATTTTAGGCAAGAAAGCTCTGCACGTCCAGCAGTGAGAGAGCGTGTTCACGTTGAATATGTTAACAATTTCTTCGTCTTTTATTTCAAAGAAGTCCTTTCCATAAACAATGCCTAGAGGAAATGATCCAAATCAGTAAATCAGCGGGCGGTGCCACAATGATGCGGTAAGAAAAATAAATATACTACGTGGCATACCTGCGCAGTTGACTAAAATGGTTACACCTTCAGTAAATTCTACAACCAGCTCAGCAGCCCTGTAGACTTCTTGCCTCTTTGAAACATCCACACGTGCAGTGTGCGCAGTTCCTCCAACCTCTTCGACCATTCTAGCCGTCTCCTCGTTACCTATTTGTTCATTATTACGATATGATGACATGCTGAATTCAGTTGACTGGAGTCGGTCTTAAGTGTTATGACACGATAATTTAATAACATCGTTCGGAGAATAGCAATAATTATTTATGATAAGGACATCATGACACTGTAACTCTAGAGTCTAGAACTATCGCGGTTCAAATGCAGCTCCTTTTATATAAAACACATAAAAGGATATAATTTCTACCTTCGACATTTATGTCCCACAAAATCAATACCGCTCCGCGTTTGGCAAATTCAACCGCTAAGGCCTGTCCAATGCCCCTTCCGGACCCAGTAATTAGGCACACTTCACCCTTGATTGATTTATAGATCTTAGGTTTACACCACCTGAAAAGAACCAAAACAGAATTACAGCAGGAATGTAATATTTTTTCATCCACCAAAATGATTTAAAGATACTGTTTCACGTTTTTGGTTTTACTTACTTGAGTGCGGCTTTTAGAAGTATGATATTCATGTCGAGTTGTCCATGAAAATAACAGCATGCTTCACTTCTAGGACTACATCGTCCCATGTAGACTTGCACGCACTGCATATAATATTGGCTATGGTTTAATGTTTCTTTTTTTCCATACACGACATACACGACCATTACATTGTACTACCAAAAGCCAACGTGTAAAAGCATGAACTGACCTGGCCGAGTTCTACATTCATCTGACCCTACCGCTAGAAAGCGCTAGAGGGACAATGATCAATGGTAGAGAGAATATATAGGTACGGGCTAGGCGCTAGACTGGTCGTTAAGTAAGGAGTTCATATATCGACCAATTTGCTTTACGACCAGGTCGTTGGAACGTAACCTGAAGTGAAGAGTATCATCAATAAGTACTACTTTCCACTCCAACTTTGCCAATCACGAGAAAAAATTAAAATCTATCTTTAACAAACATTATTTTATCAATAAAACAAACAGAGTTGAATGTTCCGCAAATGTAATTTTTTATATACTGCTTCGTGTGGCCTTAAGTTCGTGCATAGTCTATTCTCAGCTGCGCTAATACCGCAAAANCGTTCGAACAAGATACGGACACACCAATGTGGTTTGAATACCAAGTTTGTTGTGGTTGACCAAGTCTAGTGTTAACGAATTATGGAAACCCACTAATGCACGTTTGCTTGCGACGTAGTCTGCAACTCCAGGGGATGAAATTAGACCTAGAAAAACAATAAATCAAAAATGTCAGTTTGAAAACTCTCAGCACACCAATCAATTATTTTGACCTAATGCACTTGCGATGGTTACGATGTGTCCGTGATTGTTCTGCATCATTTTAGGCAAGAAAGCTCTGCACGTCCAGCAGTGAGAGAGCGTGTTCACGTTGAATATGTTAACAATTTCTTCGTCTTTTATTTCAAAGAAGTCCTTTCCATAAACAATGCCTAGAGGAAATGATCCAAATCAGTAAATCAGCGGGCGGTGCCACAATGATGCGGTAAGAAAAATAAATATACTACGTGGCATACCTGCGCAGTTGACTAAAATGGTTACACCTTCAGTAAATTCTACAACCAGCTCAGCAGCCCTGTAGACTTCTTGCCTCTTTGAAACATCCACACGTGCAGTGTGCGCAGTTCCTCCAACCTCTTCGACCATTCTAGCCGTCTCCTCGTTACCTATTTGTTCATTATTACGATATGATGACATGCTGAATTCAGTTGACTGGAGTCGGTCTTAAGTGTTATGACACGATAATTTAATAACATCGTTCGGAGAATAGCAATAATTATTTATGATAAGGACATCATGACACTGTAACTCTAGAGTCTAGAACTATCGCGGTTCAAATGCAGCTCCTTTTATATAAAACACATAAAAGGATATAATTTCTACCTTCGACATTTATGTCCCACAAAATCAATACCGCTCCGCGTTTGGCAAATTCAACCGCTAAGGCCTGTCCAATGCCCCTTCCGGACCCAGTAATTAGGCACACTTCACCCTTGATTGATTTATAGATCTTAGGTTTACACCACCTGAAAATAACCAAAACAGAATTACAGCAGGAATGTAATATTTTTTCATCCACCAAAATGATTTAAAGATACTGTTTGACGTTTTTGGTTTTACTTACTTGAGTGCGGCTTTTAGAAGTATGATATTCATGTCGAAAACAAACAAAATAGCTCTAATAATGACGTTCATCTCGCTCGTATAAACACGTTCGTAAGGTATTATACGTTAGTATCTGAGAAAGGTAAAGGTTGTTAGTTACATAAAATAGCTTAATACTGTATTTCTATTTTAAATACTGCTTGTATTGTTTACACCTTTTTTGATGGTGCTTGCAATTAATCATCTTGAGTCACAGCATAGATGCGTTTAAGGTAAACTGGAATAGTATATTTATATTAGGTAGTAAATTTCATTACATACTTTATAAAGTTTCGCTAATGAAGTGCCTATACACATAGTGATGCAAAGCTAGAGTAAATATTTTCTGTTTACTTACAGCTGTTAAAATGATTGCCCGTTATCACTATAGAAGAATAATCCTCAATGACAACTAGAACATTAAAGATATATGATCAAATATTTGAGAATGCTGTTGAGAGGGTCAAACGACGTTCATGTGGAACATAAAAGAATAGGAGATCAGTGTATAATCGCTGGTATCGATATGTGCATGCACCTCCCACTTCGGAAAATTCGAGAAATTCACGTCCTGATATAAAAACCATAATCAATACTGATTTTGATAAAAAATACTGTGTATCCACCAAGCCTTCTTATAGCCTTCTTATAGCCTTCTTATAGATCTTTCTGCATTTTCCTGCTGATGATAAGTCAGGAATTTAAATATATGTTTTTAGGAAAACGAGAAAAACTTTTGTTCTATTTGAAAAGTCATTAGGAATGAAACTCATCATACTTGTGGTAAGGTATTATTTATTCGACAGCGACGCGAACAACAAATGCCGCGGGGTGTTAGAAAAAAATTAATATGAACCAGAAGAGCCTCAAATAAGATACACTACATTTACCGACCCCTTTCTGAAGTCGAACACTTATTTCGTTTCAGTGATATAAATAATGGTAAAGCAAATCAGGAAAAAGGACGAAATCAATGCCAGTGAAAGAAATCAAAGAAATACAGATCAAGAATTGCAAGGAGATAAAATGGCGTCATTTAAGAAGATGTATTGCAGGAGAAGTTTGATTCTGTTATGTAAGAATGAGTAATCATTTAAATAATGTATTGTATTAAAGCAGTATCCTGTTAGATAACAGTAAACATTACTGCCGACGTTCAAGTATTCAAAGAAGCTACTGTGTAATTAAGAGTACTTAATCTTTGACCTAGTAAACGACATAGTCTGATGGAGAGAATGGACTCATGTTAATGCCGATAAACATTCACGAATTATTACGTAACTTGTAATTTTTAATCTTCACGTACTAGCAAACACGACTGTTTATCAAAGCATGCCTGCATTAACCGGAGTGTATGACTTGATTTCCTGGAACAAAAGCACAACTATTTTTTTTAGATTTAACCGTGGTTCTTGGCCTGTTAACTATACTGATCGGTATTCTTTCTGTCGTGTACGAACTCGCACACAACCTGATCGAGCAAAACTTCAAAAACAACCTCGTTCTCTCGCCAAATTCTACAGTTTATCCAGATTGGGTCAATCCTCCGGTTCCAGTATACATGAAATTTTATATATTTAACGTTACCAACGGAGAAGAGGTTATACTCGGAGGTAAGCCTAGAGTGAACGAAATCGGTCCATATACCTATCGCATGCTCGTGCCCAAATTCGACATAGTATTCCATGAGAACGCCACGGTGTCATTTAAAAACAATCACACGTTAGTTTTCGATCCTCATTTATCTATGGGTTCAGAAGACGACGTTTTGACGCACTTAAATATGCCTCTTGTCACCATGGGTTTCATGGCAAAAACAACGCCTTACTTCGTGAGGTATTTAGGAATAATGGACAAGATGGTGAAAATGGTCGGCGGACAAAACCTTTTCGAAAGACATACCGTTAAAGAATTCCTTTTTGGATATAAAGATCCTATCTTCAATATGATCAGCAATGTTTTGTCCGTTGTAGGAACTCGCTTTGATCCTATGTTTGGGTTCTTTTATAAATTTAACAATTCAGCAGACGGGCTGTATTTGACAACAACTGGACGAGAAAACTATAGCAATATACACGAAATCGTAAAGTGGAACGGTGAAGAGTTATTACCCTTCTGGTCATCACCTAACGCCAATATGATTAACGGTACTGACGGATCTTTCGTTCATCCCAATGTCAAGCGTGAAGACACGCGCTACGTGTTTTTCCCGCACCTGTATCGTTCCGTCAAGCTGGAATATGAATACGATACTGTAGTGAAAGGACTCGAAGCTTTTAGATTTCATTTTGCACACGATTTACTTCACAACGTTACTCTGAATCCGGATAATGCAGGATTTTGCGTACCTGAATGTTACGATTCGGGCATTTTAAACGTAGGTTCTGTCATGGAAGGGGTACCAGTATTTCTATCGCTGCCACACCTTTACAACGCTGCCAACCACTATCGGGAATACGTCAACGGTTTGAGGCCTGATAAAAACATACACGATTCAATCTTCGATGTTGAGCCTTTAAGCGGTGCTGTTCTTTACGGAAATCGCAAATTACAAATCAATATGATGGTAGAACCGTCCGGAGACTATCAGCAACTGAAACACGTTCGCAAGTTCTTGCTCCCGATGTTGTGGATGGGTGGCGCCGGTACGATAGATGACGAAACCGCTAGCCTGCTTCGGATAGTAATGACCTTGGTAAAATTTCTGCACATGACACCTTATCTATTAATTGCTACCGGCTGTTTGATCATCATCATGGCTGCAGTATGTGCGTTGAGGAAGCGGTTTCGTAAAGCTGGAAAATACATCAGAGGAAAGAAAAATATTAGTCAAAGAAACGGCAATATGATCCTAGATACAATTAACGAACAGTAGACATATATCTACTATCATTTGATACACACCTGTATTATACACTATACTTTGCTTGCGTAACTTCTCGTATTATGTCTGTCTTTTTTTCTCATACGTTCTTATCGGCAACTATAGATAAATTACTTCAAACTCAAGATACTGCCGCATGTAATAGAAATGTTTTTTAGTACGGTACTCTTATATATAAACTGTTTGATTTTATTTATTTATTATTAGATGGTAGAAAACTGCTAGATTACAAGTGTTTGAATCACGATTGCGTGAGCTTCTCGATATAATCATTAGCTGTTTATTTTGCAAGCACTTATGAACTCAACACAGCTATATTTTACGGCAATCAATGATAAAATGACATTTAAATTACGTCATTCGTCTGGAACAAGAAGGACTGCTGAAAAAGATTCTGCAAAAAAAGGTAAAATGAAGAACTATTAGAGCACCAATTTTTAACAACAGATAATATATCAGCATATAAATCAAACGCTTGCATACGGAGTACGTATCAATAAAGAGTTAGAAAAACAGGCAATGTACAAACAAATCAGTTGCATTATAAAATATATTATTTTTTAAAAGCATGGATGGTGAATTATTACACTTTTAGATCACAATGTCAATCACAGTGACTTACAATCTTTTGGTACTCTTCTGGCTTCCTTCGATATAGTATGAATCCAATTATGAATAGTGTCAACAGACCAATAGAAATCGTTACATAAGCTACAACGTTCATAAAACTGACCAAAACCATAATGCCTCTGAACAGTTTGGCAGTATGGTCGTCCATTTCAGCAACTCCTGCGAGCCATAGAACTGGAAACACCGTAAAGGGGCGAACATTTTTCAGCTGTGTAATATAGTCTGATTTATGAACTTCCATGTTTATTTGCAACCGCCTAGCACTCCGGAAAACGACACCGCTCATAGGTTCTACGTCAAAAACAGAATCGTGTTTCGTCTTATTTGGATGCAACCCGGTAATACCGTCCTGATATACTTTAGCGGCGTTGTACAAATGGGGAAGTGAAAGGAGAGCTGGAGCACCCGCTCTGCAGGGAGCCGCGTTAATGACCCCAGAATCGTAACAGGTTTCAGGCGTAACACAAAATCCGATATTGTCGGGGTTGATAGTGATGTTAGCTAACAGGTCATTGGAAAAATGAAACTGTAATGTGTCGACTCCTTTTACATTAGAATCGCAGTCATATTCAAGTGACAGCGAACGACACATATCTGAAAAAAATAAATATCTTGTCTGCTCTCTTTCGACGTAAGGACTGAAAAATGACCCATCGGTTCCGTTGACCATGTTAGCATAAGGTGTGGACCAGAATGGAAGATAGTCCATACCGTTCCATCGTTCTATCTGACTCGCTTCACAATAGTTTCCTTTGCCGGTATTCATGAGATATTGACCATCATTCGAGTTATTGAATTTGTAGAATGGGGCAAACATAGGGTCGTAGAATATACCTAATTTTCCCAGCAATTTGCTTAGAAGATTGAAGAAGGGATCCACATATCCAAATAAAATTTCTTTAGCGGTGTGAGCTATTACTAGATCTTCGTCCCCGATCATGGTGATGATATTGTTGAATAAACCCATGGCTATTGGTGGAATTGGCGTAGTTTCCAGCATAATTCCAATCGTGGCTAGAGGCATGTTCAGATGGAACAAAGTGTCGTTCTCGGTACCATTCGATAATTTTGGTTGAAATACCAATGTATGGTTAAAATAAAACGACACAGTGTGGTTATCGTAAAATTCTAGATCGTAGCGTTTAATGTACATTCTGTAAGTGTACGGGCCGCATTCCACTACGTTTGGCTTTCCGCCCTGGAGGATTTCCGCGGTATTGGTCACGTTGAAGATATAGTATTGCATGTAAATGGGGGGAGGCGGTTCGATCCATACGTCATACTCCGGAGAATCCAGACTCAACGTCAGGTGTTTCTGAAACTGAGTATCCACTATATGCTGGGGAAAGCGAGTAACTGCTGAGATGATTCCAACTACGATGACAGCGAGTGACATAACAAAACAAAAGCCTGTAGGTTGAAAGAATGCAATTATTGCGTATAAATTCAATTTTTCTCATGTCCCTAGTAAACTTTCGCCAAATACGTTTAGACATAGTCGGATTATACAGTAATATGATTCCACGTCTGTCATAACAGGATAACAAAATATACTCACCCATGCAATTCGTCACAGATCGTCCAAAGCATTGTATAGCCATTTTAGTTCTTAACCATCTACAGAGACGCAATCTAATTCTCATCTAGTTAAGTTCCAATGCTTGCTGGAAATTGAAAACGTTGCGAAACGATTTGTAGGTATCGATGTCAAGTGCAAAAATATACTGCAAGGGAACTGCAGAACTGCAAGGGAAAAATCGATCAATATTGTCGTATCAATTTCAAAGAAATTCATTCATTTTCTGCACTCAAACCCTGAATTTCCTGTTACTCGAAATGAAGTGCGAACTGATGATTGTGGTACATTCTCCGCGACTCTGGCCGCACAGTAACTTACAGTTATTAACTGCTATCTATATATCCCTTGTAGTGTCAATAAATATCTCAGTTCTTGATGATAACGAAAAACAACAACATAACATACCAGAATACAAACATGCACACTATTACTGCAATACAGTGTACTCCACTTCTATAGAAGCTGCATTACGCATACACTAGTTGAGAATTTCTTGCATTACGTAAGGTCTGTGTCTGACGCGCTTCAGCAGTTTTCAGCTGAATCGCTAAATCACAATGCTCAAATTGACGATTCATCTTCAGTACTATGACAGAACAAATTTCTTGGTTTACGGATTCGATTCTCAACATAAGTATGCATGGGCATACTTTAAGTACCCTTTACTTTTAATTTGTCATCCAAATCAAATTATAATTTCCAGGATTTTAGTGTTACCTATGGAAACGTAGAGTCTTACTCCTCCAATGAGAAGAGTAGTGAAATGATATAACTAATACAGAAAAGATTACTGTATCGTAAAGCTGAGAAGGTAGTGATAAATTTGCTTCTAGTTATACACAGTATTCCATTATCACTGATTTGAACACACTCCGCTGTACTGTGTGACACAGGGAAATTATTCGCTTGTCACTCGTCAAGTGCACCTGTTAACTACCATAATTTTTTGAGCATAACAGGCATTTTCCCTTGAAAATTATCCAAAAGAAGGGTTGCGTATTAAACAAGGAGATAAGATAATACGGGAAATTTTAAATACGGACCAGTAAAGCAAATTGTTCAGTGTAAAATATACTGGATAAAACAGTTCTAATGATACGATCGTAATTTTATGTATGCTTGTAAGTTTGTGTTGATGATACGAGCCTGTAATACATTTGAAGTATACAGACAAAACAGTGTATTGATTTATACCTTACAGCTTACAATGAGGCATCATTTAACCGTCGTATTATGTTTGTTTTATGTGACCTTCTGAATACTGGACAAAGATAGCGGAGTTCCTCCTTGTAATCAGGAGTGTATTTGTAGCGGTTCAAACGACTGAGTACAAACTAAACTAAATAATAAGCTCAACAACAAAGTGTAACCGCAACAGAACAACGCACGGCAAAACTGCCCAATGTTTATTGCCATGGATTAAATAAACTTTTACCACGTCTGTAAGGGGTAAGTGGAAGCACGATTTAATCGGTGTCCCACACTTACTTGAGTTCTGGCCTTAAAGTCAGGGTGCGTATCATACATGGGCATACAACATTTGTATCAATACATTAGATAAAAACACAAATTTAGGAAGCCCTCTACCGAGAACACATCTTATTCTCTCCCATCTAATTAGCTATGCGATTACCTTTTGCAATTCCACACTATGCGTCGATTTTCAACAAAAAAATTAAATAAATTGCAACTTCCACTCCTTCCATCTCCCACCACTAAGTGACTTGACTCCAGACAAAAAACGTCTAACTTTCATAGCCTTATAATAGATGCTTACGATCTTTAAACTGGAAATGGATTCAGACAATACACAGACGACATAATGTATGTATAATAAATACTCTAATTTCAAAACTTTATGAAGTTGGGATGAGAATGTTCCTTAGCAGTTATCCATCAAGGTCCAATAGGATGCCTGTCATTTAATATCAAGACACTCTTCCCTGTCAAAATAGCATATAAGATATACCACAGTGTGTAAATGTATTTGGTAATCACCTTGGTATTGAATTACTATTACAATTTCTTCTGCTCGGCACCCCTGAATGCTGCTGAAAACATCCACTACACCTAAAGCAGATACTGAAGAGTCACAATGAAATTCTCAACGAGCTGTTTCCTGAACCCAACTCAGACGTTTTTATGCGTTTGCATCCATGCAGATGAAGGCAGTTAAGCTTGTAGCAAAAACTGATTAACTTGGATATCGAATCGTTAGTAATGTTGTTACAGAAACTGAGTTTCAATGTTGTCATTGAATCAAAGCAATTTTCTGTTAGTATGTGTACACTCAGATAAGATATAGCTGTGCTGCTTAGATTCAGTTCTTTTGGTGCCACCAAATTTACAGCTAATGAACCAATTCCTTGGTCAGTAACCTTGCTGCAACCACTTATATCAAGATTTGTTAAGGCTGGTAGATTGCCAGTGACCTGGGCTATGCAATTGTCATCCAAAAGAGTGCAGTTTGACAGAACCATATCTATCAAGTATTTACAGTGTTTAGAAATGGCACAAATACATTCGCCAGTAACGGATTTCAGGCTGCGCAAATCCAGGGATCTCAGATTTTTCAAGGTAGTGCATACATCTCGAATACATTGGGTTGTTATCTTTGAGCACAATCCCATATGGAGGATTTCCAAGTTATTACAGAGTTGGGAGATGGCAATGAAACTTTCACAAGATAACGCAAAACAACCGTTCAACTTCAAACTTCGCAACGATTCGGTATTCGCCGAGAGCAAGGGAATGAAAGATTCGTCACTAACAAAACAGTTTCCGTTAATGTTGAGTTCTTTCAGTACGATGTTAGAGCAAGCTAGAGCACTGATCCCATTGTTAGTTGTGTTGCTCCACGGTAAAGATACTGTATCGATCATATTACAATATGACGTTACATGAAGTAAAATGTTATCACCGAATAATAAATGGTGCTTGCAGCAACTGACATTAACTTGTCTCAAAGTATTTCTACACGATTGGAAAAACAAACGCAAACTTTTTGAACTGAGGTCTTGCGCCGTGCAGTTCTGCAGAACTACCGTTCGAGATTTTCTGTTTTTCAAAGATTCAAACCATTCGTTTGTGACAATGATTCCATCTGCTCTTACGTTCATCCACAAATCTGCGTCTTTGCTTATTCTGTTAAACCTTTTGCATACCAGGGAGGCATTTCCGAGGTCTTTCCGAGATAAGTATGTGAAAATTTTCAACATGATCTCATCTGGAACAGTCTCTATATTATTGTTGACTACCATGGTTCTGTATGTGTATATAGATGTTGATATTGGTATATCAGTATGATTTCTAACCGGATTAATATAAGCCTGGTGATCAAGGTCATATTGTATTGTAGGTATTGTATTAATTTTCTTTGTTGGCAGTTCATTATCCTCTTCCATAGAAATACTGGTAGCCGCGGCGGCCTTTTTCGCTGACTCCGGTTCTTGTGGATTCAGCAAGGACGTCTTCTTATATGAATTAGAATCCGTCTTTGCTTTCGAAGGTGTATTGGTTTTAGTAAGCGGTACATCTGACGACAATTTTGGTTTACCTTTGATCTTCAATGAATCACACCGCCATGGTTTGCTATCAGGATTGTTCTCTGGACTGATTGATGGCTGACAAGATCCTTGAGCATTTGTTGATGTGTCTGAAATGCTATCCACCAGCAAATTTAAGAAAGGCCTCATTAGCTCACCACTACTACCGTTAATGCGTACATCATCAGATCTGGGATTGTAAGCATGTTTACCAGAATTGTATTTGAAACCTGTTAGATTGTTTGGTTGAGAATTCTGGATTTGTGGTTGCATGTCCTGGATGGGAGCAATGGCTAGAGTGTTGTGTTTCAGACCGTGAAAATTAGTTTGTTGAAGCCTCATTTCAGAGTGATTTAAGTTAACTGAAGCCTTGTCCTTTTCAGTGATAGAAGGTAAATGATTTTCTGATTTTGATATTGCGATATCTTTTACACCATCATTACTAAACTTCGCTGCTCCATTGCATCTCATTACATGTTCTTCTGGATTGTTAAACACTGGTATAGAAGAATCCAGCACACTCAAGTTTTTCATCTCAGCATCTGTAATCTTCTTAGAATTTTCGTACACTCTCTTATAAGCAACAATATCATCAGTCATCAAATTATTAGTATCTATGTCCTTTTCATTATTCTCAACTGGTACAATATCAACTTTTTGTATGTGACTATCACAGTGAAGGTCACTAACATCCGCAACAACTTCATAAGATGTTGACTTAGATACAAGGATGAGCTTGTTTGTTTTCTGTAAAACCAGTTGAGATTGTCTCATGTATTCTCCAACATACGACAAATTTTCACATGTATCGAGATACTGTTTTGCGCCCCAAATATCAAGGTCGTACATACCGGCGTTGTTCTCATCGTGACGTGGAAGAACTGGTGTGAAATTGGTCGCACTATTACTTTCAACAGCTGATTTTCCTGTATCAAAAATTCAGTGGGTAAGTGTAAACAAATACTATTCGAATATTAACAATAACTGCAAATCCAGTCAGTGGTCACCTGTGCTTTGTGAAATATTATTCAATAACTCCTCTGCCAATCTATTGGCATTTCGCAATTTTTCCAGTTCCTCCAACATTTTATTAGGATGATGATTTTCACTCCTGGTTGTTGGCGCGGATGACATACTCGATCTTATTTCTATTTAAACGATATCAACACTGATAAAAGACTTGTGTAGAATGAATCACTGAAGTACAAGCTATGTTTCTCCTTGTCTCTATGGCATCGCTACAGAGGGTACTTCACCTAAGGGTCACCACTGGAGGCGTCGTTTTAATTACCTTATTTTTTTCCTCCGTCTTTGAGGAAAGGAAGCACTGAATTACCGAATAAACTTCATAAAACGACTGTAATTCACAATTTTGTATCGTGATGACATCACAACAAACTGACCGATAGTACCTGACTGATAAGTTCCCCTCGGTCTCCTCGGGTCAATAATTATCGTTATAACGAACTAACATTACCATGGTGATAAGCCATACGCGTAGAATGGGCGATGTGAACGATAGAATTGCCTGTATTGTCGTTCTGTTGAGTATTTACAGTATTCACAATAATCTCTGATTGTTTGAGAGTAGAGAATTATAGTGTCGCCATGTTGAAAGTGAGTGGTAGGATTACATTACAAGAAAACGAATTGTTATTGAATATTTTTGTGTATCTGAGTGTAGAATGCAGAGCATCAGATCGCGAAGAAAAATATCAAGAAAGACTTCAACGTGACTGAACTTTACCTTGAAGATCGTGGATTAGATCAGGTCGAAAATCTCGAAAGATTTTCTCATCTAGAGCGCCTGTGGCTACACAACAACAAACTTTCTCAGTTGACGCTGCCCGGACAAAACGGGAATTCGTTTTTAAGTCTCAACTACAGGCACGTTCCATAGGTTACTTTCAACCAGTTTAGTTTTTTCATAACGCACATTGCTAAGCTGAGTTATAAAACTATTAAGCAGGGACTTGGTACGGTTATTGGTTAGAAGCAGCTCGCAATAAAAGACGTCACTGACATATTTTTTAAAGCTAATATCCTGTAGTATACCTAAACGTGTATAATAATACCTACAGGCAGGGGTGGAATTGTGCCGGAACGCACCGGAACGCCGTTCCGGTAAATGCAGCCAGCGTTCCGGTAAATCGCATGATTTTG
>QXVX01003506.1:0-23727 GCA_013436065.1 Halocynthia aurantium
CATGGCCTATCTTCATGCAAGAAGGTAGTACAATAGTTGCTGAGTGATTCCGTGAAAGTTATATACAGTAATGTACATGGAACTAAATACTATCAATAAAAGTTTCACCTTTTCATTTTTTTTTTGTGTTTGATTGCGGCAGTTTTTCAATTTGGCCAAAGTAATCCAGTTGTATCTTATCCCAATTACCTGAAATCCACTGTTCATTTTTAAGGGTGATGCAAAACTTGGTAAAAGAAAAGCAAGTGAAGACGATGAAGATGATGATGATGAAGATGATGAAATGGAAGATGAAGATGAGGAATTGTACTTCAGTTTTTAATAATTTTGAGTATCTTGTAGTTTAGGTGTAGTAGAATAGCATTGGAAAATTATCAATTCATCCATATTGTAAAAAGAAAGTTGTAGCAGTGTCTAACCTCAAATGGAATTCTAGAAGACGACTTTAATTGCTTATTCTTAATGCTAGGGATATCTTGAAATTGAAATTATATTGCCCATAACAAAATTAAGTCAAGTGTCTTTTCATTAGATTTTGACCCAATTCATTCAAATCTGAATTAATAAGAATAACAATTTAGCCATGTAAAAAATCTCATTGACATTTCAAGTTAGTTATTGTACTTCTATACTACAATAATTTGACTACCTTACCTATCATACATTATTTTTCTATTTTCAGAGAAATAATCGAAGCGAAGACGACCACTGCAAATAAGAGAGTGAGTATTTCATAGAATAAAATGGATTTATTTTGAATGCGTTCATAAGGCTAGTCAGTTGGGAGTCCTTAATTTTTTAGCTCTACCTCTACAACCGTTGATAAATATTGTTATAAGTGGAATTAGAATGAACCTAGAGTTATTATAATTAGTGACTTATTTTCACTTTGTTATCAACCATGATTTTCAGAATTCCGGTAAAGGGAAAAAGAAGAAGCAAGTTGCTAAAGTAGAGGATGAAGAGGAAGCTGAGTATGTTTTCACTACTACGATTTCTTTTTAGTTCGTTTGTCTACACACACAGTAAGCTGCCAACCTATGATTGGATTTACTTAGGAATTCTTAACCCACTGCAGATGTGGCATAGCGAACTGAGGCTCCTACAATTTGTTATACTGGTGCCGGGTTCAAGCTATTTTATGCCATGTTAAAATCTAACCGTGAAACTTAGCAATCGACATCACTGTTTAAATGGTTACTAGCGATGCAGGGATCAGTAATTCAATGGTCTTTCATGACCATACAACTTGTCAGTAGTTTTTCTCAGGGGTGTGAATGTATTATGGGTAATTCCTAATCTTTGTTAATTGATACTTGGCTCTTTTTGGCTCATGTGCCTTTGTGGCTTTGGCTCATGTGCCTGTACAATCTGATTCCATATTTCTATAACTGATTAGACTTCATCTTGTATTTGGTAGGTTATTATCGAAAGCTAATTTATTGCCCAAACCCTACTAAAGTTTATTATTTTCTACCATTGAAAACTGGTGCTCATTACTACATAATGTAATGAAGAGAGATCTGACATACCACATGTACTTTGATTCATTCCCATGATTTACAATTGAATGCTACAATGCCATTGGAGCTTTATTACTTTAGTATCCCATATGGGGGCCTGGCATGTGTTCTTACACTACCCATTTTAATTTTTCGTTTACTCTCTAGGGATGATGATGAGGAGGAAGTTGAGGCACCGGCTAAAAAGGTTTGAAAATAACTTGAACTTAAACTTCAAATGCTAATATATACCAACAGGTTATGTGTTGATTTTCTCAGTTGAAGCTAGCAAATGGAAAAGCAGAATCCAAGACAAAGGCAGCCGACAAAAAGAAAGCAAAAACACCAGTGAAGAAGGAAAATGGGGAGGAACCTAGAACACCTAAAAGTCAGAAAACACCAGTGAAGAAGGAAAATGGAGAGGAACCTAAAACGCCGAAAAATCAGACAACACCAGATGCCAAAACGCCTAAGGTGATGAGTTAAATATTGATTGAATTCTTATATTGGTAAACAATCTCTTCTGGCAGTCCTGATATTATTGATAGACAAGTTTATGTGAAAATTTCCATTCAAAAATTCGCAAAACATCCGTTCCAATTAACAAATATATATTAATTGAAGAATAGGCATATAATAGCACTGTTCAATACAGAAATCTTCGCCGTATTTACTATCTGCCACTGGAGGGCAGTAGTGGAATATGATACACTAGTCAAAATTTGACTCCTGTCATTCGAATTAAGTTTCTGGGTACTTATCTTCAACTCGTAACATGAATTGGCCTTCAAGTGTCATTACTCAAGCATTTCACGTTACTTACTCCACTTTCTACGCCGTTGTATATACTCAATACATAGCGACACCTTGATGTTTTCACACCCGCGGTTTTCCCTTGACTACAGGCACTCGGTTGTTAATAGTATCGAATTTAGCGGTTTCTTGAGTCGAACGATCATTAGCGAAAGTTACCAATTTTTGACAAAGAGGATAAGCCTGTAATAATGAATTAACAACAATCCTTTGTTATCTATTGTTTGAACGACGTGCTCTGAGCTTCCTTGGTGTCAGTCTGTTGAAATACTTTGAATATCTTCCCATTGAAACAGTTTTTTCTCGATTTATTCCAATGACATTCCCTAAAGCAAAGCTGAAAGCAAGCAAGCAAGCTTATGTGTAGTACTTAACAGTTGTCAAGATCAATTTCCATTGTACCGTCAAGCATCCAATGACGTCAATTCAGATCATCAACTTGCTCTTCTGCGTCACTTAGCACTCTTTCCGATAAAGCTCTTTTCTTCCTGCCTGCATCTCGAGTCCTGTCAAACACTTGTCTGCCTAGCTATTGTTTCCGTTACTTACCAATTGTGCTCGAGGTAATCCCGATTAGCTTGGTGAAGTTTAACTATCCGCTGATGATTCGCCAACTAATTTGTTCTCGTAAGTTCGAAAGAAATGATTGGAAACTTTCTAAATAGTGTGATCCTAACTCTCATTTGAATCTTATCAAAATGGCTGATTCGTGGAAAGTGGAATGTTGGAATATACTTTATTCAGCATTCACACATTGATTAAAAATCCTGACTTTGCAGTGTCTATTCACCTAATTCTCACATAGCTTGCCGTGTTGTCTAGTTCATTTTGGAAGATGGAACTGAATCCTTTTTCATAGAATAGAAAACATACAACATTATACATGGGTAGGATGCGCCTAGTAAAGAATATCAACTTTATGGTTTTAGTTATCAAGTATTCAATTGTCAGAAGTAATCCTTAATGTGTAAGTGTGATGTTATGAATTTTTTGCAATTTCCTTGGTTCTTTGTGCTAAATTTTCTTGAAGCATTAATGGTTTCTGTCGATGTTTGAGGCAAACTGAAATTCCTCGGGAAAGAATTATATTTATCCTAGGTGTATGTGCTTTATTCCATCAAGTTAGCTTAGGTTTCATTTTTATGAAGGTCATTATTTGGTTCGGTTCGATCGTAATGGAGTAAGTTATCTTTGTGAAAGTGATGCGTGATAGCTACGTGATGAGTTACTATATGAAGCTGAAATTTTTTTTTACTGAAGGGATAGTAAAAAATATGTGTTCATCGGTACGAATAATATGCATGTATTGTTGCATGGCATTGTTTAGTATTTTTCTGCCTATTTGCTGTAAAACAAATTCTGAAACAATGTTTTGATACTTAGAGTGAGAAAAAAACTCCTGGCAAAGTCTATACTTCGATGGAGGAAATAAAGGCTGCTATTGATAAGGTAAAATTGAAATTTGAACTTTTCTCTGAAGTGGATGATTTATTAAATGCGTTTCGTCTTAGTATCCTGGTGGAAAGCCGAGGAAAGAGGACAAATTCTGTAACTGGGTGAAGAATACATACAAGATCAGCGACACCACGGTAAGTCCTATTGATAATCATTAAAAATAAGGGTTCTTTGTAGTTTACCCTGTTGCTCGTGACCGCTGTTAATGAAATTTGACCATAATCTTGAAATCTCTATGAATCAATGTCAAGATTTTTCCTGGATTATAAATAACTGGTAATTTTAGGTTTATATTATGAAACTGAAACGAAATTTTGAAGTATCATTATGCACGGCAAGATCGATATTAGTTTTTTTGGGGCTGTGATTGCTGATGCAATCGGCCAATTTTTATGTCCCTGTATTACTGACAAAATAAAAACTAAACTGGAGCTTGAAATGCACAAGAGCTTTTATTAGTGAAAAGAGTAGTGGCAATACTGTACAGCACAAAAACGTATTAGAAGCCAAGCAAAGACAAGAAAACGTTTGCTAACCATGATTTTTTGCAATGTCTAATTTTTTTCTATTATAGAATAAGATATAACCTTATGATTAGTTGTGCTCCACCCTTGCTCATAAATATTATCTGGTTTCGGTCAGCTAAAATTACACTTATTTAGCATCATTTTTGTGTGCATCGTCCAGATTCGTTCTTATTTCTTCTCTGTTTTATTTCAGTGGATAGGGGAGTTGTGGAAATGGCACAAAAAAGCTATCGGACTGTAATGGTAGATGATCAGCCATTTTTGAGGTCTCTTGGTTTTACGACTGCTGGTCATTGTTTGATGATTCTACACTAGGATACTTTGTGCATCATGATTAGCAAACGTTTCCATGTCTTTGTTTGGCTTCTAATACGTTTTTGTGCTGTACAGTACTGCCACTACTCTTATCACTAATAAAAGCTCTTGTGCATTTCAAGCTCCAGTTTAGTTTTCATTTTGTCAGTAATACAGGGACATAAGTTTGAGGTTTCACCAGGGCCGGATTAAGGCGGGGGCTGATGGGGCTGCAGCCCCAGGCCCACCGACCCCCCACTACGAGCAACTGGCAGTTGTAATTTAAAGTTGTCATGGGTTTTTCTCTCTGTATTTCGTAGGAATGTGTTCAATGAGTACATACTTTGTGTATATTTTCCGTTTATTTTAGTTATGGTACATTGAACGGGAAGGAAATATAGGCCTCTGACTACCATATAGCCCCAGGTCCACCAAATCCTTAATCCGGCCCTGGGTTTCACCCTATTACAAATGTGGGCTATAGAATGCATCCTAGAAATGCAGTAAGCTCACATCTGTATTTTAATCATCGCTTGGATCCATACATCTTTGTAAAGAGTTGGTACATGCTGTGGTTCAAATTTATGTGGAAAAGATCTATCGTAATCAGCAGTTTCTATCGCCTGACAATTGTAAGAAAGCATCTTGATTTAAAATGACACCAAATTGTAGATTCGGTGCATTTTGAACGATGTTATCTTAGGGAGTGCAACTGTATAGTACTTAACACTGTGTTTGAAAGAATTGGAACTGCCAGAGGAGATTTTGTAGAACATTTTATACGCCCAATATATAAGGGTTGCCGCCGTTATTCGAACGAGCCCTTTGAAAGCTATGCGTAATCGACTGAACATGTCGCGATGCTGGCCGTGTGAAATGCTTGGTATTCCATTAGACATGTCAACGAACTCATTGAGTCAAAATGGCCACTAGTGAAATCTAGGTGATCCTATTTCACGCGCGTGTATTTCCCATCCTAAAACAGTACACGGCGCTTGTTTTATCTTGTACGCAAGTTGAATTCCAGAGTGCGTTCCCTGTTTTGTGTATATTGTCTAGCTACCTATTGTGCTATAGAAACAACAGCCAGAAAATATTTGGAATTTTTCGAATTGTTTTCTACTCTTAACTATGGTAGCAAACGCTCGAGTTGATAATGAATTGTTCAAACGAACAATAAAAACGCTGCATCAAACACGATATGTTTGCTAGCTTGGATTTTAAAGAAGTTTATTAACAGTAAAATTATACGTTCGGTTTTGTTGTGGATATATTGACAAAAAATCATTAGGGTATTATGTTGTGCTAACGACAAAGAAGTTCGTGTAATCGAACCACTGATGACGTCTCAAACTGCTGTTTTATTGTGATGTTAGTATTGTCCAGTAGTTTCTCAGAGATGAGACGAAGATAAAACAGTTGTCAATAAGCCTAGACTGCTGTAATTGTCGGTGGGTTCTTTTGTTTCGTCCGACCAGGTGGTTGTATAATGGTTACTCTATGGACCCCAGGTACTTAAAATACCTCTTTCATTGGTCATTGAAATGCTGTCTTCGGCCAGCTGACCACCAACAGACGAGACTAACTGAAATCAAAGAACTAAGTTTAGTAATTGAGTAGGCACAAAGCGTAAAAATTATTTTAGATCTTTAAGAGGAACTGGAGGGAAGTCTAGATTACTAGAAAACGATAAGAATCCAATTAGATTACGACTAGTAAATTTAATATATGCTCTGCAGGAGAGTAGGTTTATATATGTGTTTGGGCATTTACGAAAAGGTGTGCGTTAATTGCTGTATGCCCTCCATGTATTTCGTAACTCGCCATTCATGAGAATACGATAAATTCTACATAGCAATTAATCATCATCTGCGTGTACTCTCTGTGAAATCGGGGTGCTAAATAATCAAGCCCCCGAAAGTGGTGGGATTTTTTTTATATAGATACGTCTATAAAATGAATTGAGAACCACAGGTACTGGCCAGATAAAAGGCTGTGAGAAGACTCTAGCAAAACAATACTCGAATAAGTATCAGAGCGTGATTTAGCATCTTTGCAGAAACAACATAAATCCCTTTTTCACCTGTCTACTTTTTCCATTAAATCCCCCGAGTTGAATCGCGGAATGTTATTAAAAAATGACAAAATACTAGAATTGTTCATCTCGCACGCAATGCTAGCTCGCCATTTGTTGTCTTTGTGCACTGTATTGAGATTATTAGTGAAATTAAAAAAGTTATCTGAAGTAGATCGTAGTGAAGTCATATTTTCTGCTTAATAAAACATGAGACATGTCGCCCACAAGTGGTGATATTAACTCGCTTTCACTTGACACCTTTAACAACCATGTAGGTAGCAACCACGTGTTATTGGCCTTGGCAATAGACTGCTGTCTTACATCTTTCACCCCTAACCATAAGATCTGGCAATTTTTTTTCTTCCGAAGCAAAGTATACATCATATTTTCAGCGTGTTTTCCGAAACAAATACCGGTTGAAGTATAGGGTTAACCGCGGTTTATAAAACAATGATGATAGCGATATAGGACAAGTGTCTATTGCTAGCCGTTTGTTATTTTATTCACTTGTGTCATTTCACAAGTAGTAAATTTTCTCCCACGGTGTAGTTAGCCTCCTTCAATTTGAGAGGAAAACTACTTTTTGTCAGATCTAGTCTTGCATTTAATTAATAAGTTCCCGTAATTCTACCTGACCTCTTACTTTCATTCGGTAACCTGGGAGGTAGTGGTTACTTGATCATCACTATTATAGATCTAAAAACGCAATAGGCTTGTCCAATAGATCATACACTTAAATTTGATGGACTTGTTCGAATTTGCTCCAGTTTTCTCGTGTTTAATAAGATTATAAGTTCATGCTTATGACTTCTGAGTTCATTCAATTGTATAGAACTGCATTCCGTTTTTTTTTTGTTATCGCAAACGCCATTTTTGCAGTATTACCGAGAACAATAACATTTTAAATCCCTTCATTATCTGGAGGAAAATACCGAAGGAGTTAGTTTCGGTGTTTGAGCACCAGTCGATTGATTGAAAGATATCAAAAAGGGACCGAAATGATTAATTGCTATCGGAAAGCGACAAGTTCCAAGACGCTTGCAGTAGTCCGTATCGACCTGTTAAATGCGCATCATGATTTTGTCAAACGATTGAAAGACGAACAGACCTAATTATGCCAAGTTATCCAAATCCGTTTTAATTCGCTTATTGTTTCAAACTTTGCTAGTCTTGCATAGCCGTGAGAACAAAAATTACTATTCGAGTGGCAATAAGTTACCGTAGCGACCGATATATTCATTGAGCAACTCTACCAGACATACTGGAAGTTTCCTAGGGAACAGCAAGTGTATAAAAAGAACCTTCGTTCCATGATTAATGGTCTGATTAAATCAGTGATACGATTTGCTCTTCTGTACTCATTTCTCAAGTTCGATATTCTACTTCACCGAGTGCCCTTGATCAATTCTTTATACCTGAACAACCGTATGCTAAGAAAGATACAATTTTCATCAACATTCATATTATCAACACATTTGCTTGACTAGTTTTGCAAGTATCATCCGTGATTCATCAAGAACTACTTCTGTCTTCAATAGTGTCATCATCAGTTATTGATGTAATCCGCCCACTTGTTGTGACGTAAGATTTAAGCTCCCCTAATTGGTTAATTTGTCATAGTTATTGAGCTAGCTCTTAATTGGTTGATCTGACAAGACTTCTGTTTGAACTTCAGAAATTTGTTGTGTGTTGTCTGGCAATAAGGTTAAAATTCCCACGAATAGGGTCCAGCATCTCCTAATCCGCATTGAATCGGCAATTTTGTTGCAGTATTACCGTTGTAGATGTTTGAATTTTGCTCTCTGGTAAATTAGGAACTTTTGTTTTTAGTCGTACCACTTCGGCTTTGGTATTGTATTTAATTTGTATAGACCTCAGTGAAGTATTTGGATAGCTCGTATTCTAAGTTATTTATCTTCTTTCGTGTGTTGATGATATCCATGTATGCCACCAAAGAAAGAAGTGGGCGGTACATCGGTCTGTTGCTACACTGACTCATTTAACTGATATGTTATTTCATAGAAAGATTTCAAATTGAGCTATTTAATGTAATCTTCGTCTATGGCAATATTCAAATTTTGTGAAAAATTCAATATGCTGACAATAATTAAAACCTTCTGTTTGCGACGACGATATTTGAGATTTTTTGAATAAGCATCTGTCATCAAGTTTTTATTTCGAACATTTTACTGTGTTTTACGGTAGTTTGTCGCGGAAAGGAAATATATCGAAGACGCGTTTTCCTATTAATTCGAAAGAGTGGGGATGCCTTGTCAGCACGAGACTATTGTAAGTCACAACGGCCCGCGTAAATATTTTAAATTTTCAAACAAAAGCAACGGCGTCTTGTGTCTGAGGACTGCTGCTGAACAACGCGGTATTTGAAAGAGAGTTTTAACGAAGTTAAACTAAACTTTAACTATATGGAATAATATCAAAACAATTCCGAAAGGACTATGCTATGTTTCAAGTTGGAGAACACACCGAACCACCTTTGGAGAGGCGCGCTTTGTGATTGTTAGGATGTTGTACAAAGATTCGCGGGAATGGCTAAAATAAACAGTGAATGATGATGTACAGCGCCCAGTGGCCTTACGCCATGATAAGCAATTGAAATTCTTGTAAGATGTGTGCTTTCACTTGAAGTACACGTACCTTTCGTATTATCATTAGAGAAATTATGAAAGGCGAAGATCTGAAGAGCGGTTAATATTTTTACTACGTGCTTCCAAGTATAGATACGAATGCCGTGGGATAGTCGCAGTAGTGTACTGTTTAAAATTTTCGCAAAGAACACATGACTAGGTGGTACTGATCTTAAAAATCGAATCGTGTTTTGTAAACTATTACGTACTATTTGTGCAATATTATTTAGGTTGATCGATGGAGTGCTACTCGCTATAGTAATGATAGAGAACAGTCGTTGATCGCTGATTCACTAATTCAATGCGTCATCGAGTCTGTTCCCATGCGCGGGTGTGGTGGGTTAATGGGAAAGTTTGTTGCGGTTTATATATACTTAAAATCACCGATTTCCTCGTTCTGAACGCTCATTTGAAAAATTCCAACCGCAAGGTCGCGCTCCAGAGTTACTCGTTGCCATAGAAAAATATTTCCTTATTTTCCTAGATACTGTACTTCTTAGTATTGTAAAAGTGATAGATATGTTTAGTGTAAACGTAATCGATACGTATGCCTTATTGCAGTGACGTACTCGCTCACATATGTCGCTGGTGTCCTCAACCATTCTCCCTATTCTACAAAAATTAAATGTAAAAATAGGATGTTGTTCTAGTTATTTCTGGAATTGTGATTACACTTTGTTTGAATTAGGCGTCAATAGGTCTTCTCTAATTACTGCTGGCCATACGTATGATGTGCTCTATAATTCATTGAGTCAATAGCTGAAAATTATCCACATCCTCCGTTTCGGCGTATCATTCGCCGCGTTAACGATCGGTTTACGGATCAAACCCTGGGTAGCATAAGCGGAAATCCAGAAATGGAACATAAATTTGTTTTATCGAGCTAATTAAACAATTAAACAAAGGCGTTTAAACGAAAACAAATTTGATTTGAAAAGCGCGCGCGAAATCTCTCTAAGTGTATGCAGCAATTATGGCGATTTGAAACAAAACAAACGAGGAAGTTATGAGTTGCATTATTCTTTTGATATTTTTATTTAATGACATTAATAACAAATTTGACAGATGGGGATCCATATGTAGGCGTAATGGGGTGAGAAGAGATGCGTGTCTGATTTTTTTTTAGTTTTAAAGGGATGGGACTTGAATTTGAGTTTTAGATCTTTCGTAAATTGAGAATATTTCAAAACTCATTCGTGGTTCATCAAACAATGAGTGAAGGAAGAAAACTAGAAGCTTTACTATATGATCCAACGGATTATTAGTTGCCTATTTTAAGTATGTATAAATGGGTACATGTTGGAGGAGTTACACTGTGGAAGAGTCACTATATTCGCTATATTTATATGTACATTAGCAGCAGTAAAGTCTCGTGAGTGCCACAGGACTTCATACTAAAAATGAAAATAGAGAATTATTGTGCTGCAGTCCGGATCTAAACACAGAGTCTTAGATAAGGAAAGATATAGACTATCCAGTGCGGTTTTGTTTATTAAGTTCCCCAACAGATTCCGAAGTGTTAATAGGGTTTAGGAAGTATTTCAAAAACATCCTCAACTTTGTAAACTAACTTGTTATCTGCTAAATCGACCAGAGCCCATTTTCAGATAAATAACTGACTACACCCAATTATAATAGTAATGTACTGTATTACATATACTGATATTTCTATTCTAAGTTTTAGTTTTAGATGTTTCAGAGGGTTGAACAAACGTAATAGTTTATTTTTATTTATTTTTCAAACGCTTATTGGAATGACTACGGTGCTGATACAATTGTTCTCATGTATAAAAAAATGTGGCTAAAAATTGATANTTTCAAACGCTTATTGGAATGACTACGGTGCTGATACAATTGTTCTCATGTATAAAAAAATGTGGCTAAAAATTGATATCAATTTGGAGCATTATTTATAAACACTTTTGAGATTTTTTCGGAAGTCGAAAGCAGCAGTTTACTGGGAATGTTGTGATATGCGGTTCGATTCGCGATACTACGCGCTCCTCCGCTTCGTTTTGATGGCGTTCGATCTCTCTCCCTCCCGCAAAACGGTCGCCGATAAAGGAAAACCGTTCTTCCCCCTTTTTTCGTTTTCGAATCGTCGATCGTACAAGAATGAATGAAATCCGAGGATTTTGTCAATTGTAATTGCATCAAGCGATTGATGGCATGTGAGGTTTATTTTCTCGCTTCATTATAGACGATTATCGCGCTCGGCGACGGACTTATGATTCGCGGCGCGATTGTGGTGTTTCCTTACGGGGGATCTTTGTTGGCCTGTAAGGGGGTATTTGTCGCCGAATTCAATATCACTTTCGATATTTCGGAAGAAATCTAAGTTAGCAGGAATTAGTATTCTGACTAGTGAACATAGGAGACATGGAAAGTAAATTAGTCGATCGAAGTTATTTTAGATCACGAGAATAAATTATAAAGTTCTAAGGCTACTTTTTAGTCGTAGACCGAAAATAAATTACTTGGCAATTCGCAGAGGTCAACTACCTTCAAAACGTTTCAAATTAATCTTAACTTTTATTTCGGTGTTCAATATTAGAGAAAAACTGAAATGTGTCCTCCTCATATGTCATTCTTTTATGAAGTATAAATAATCGGTCTTTTTCAGAGCCAGGTGGCTCGATGATACTTCCTCGGCTCTAATTCGTTCCTGTATTTCATCTGCAGCGTGTTGTGTAAAACCTCGGCTTATTTTGTATACATACGGACTTGCCTATGTTCAACAAAGATAGCGGAAGCGATGGTCAGGACGCATTCGCCCGATGAGGGATTGTTACTGTAATTAATCAGTGTATGAGTGTTATGACGAAAGGCTTAATCTAGTTTGAAAAAGAGATTTATTTTCGTGACGGCTTTTTCCTGTCGCAACGTTTTTCCCCTGCCATTTTTACACCCGATCTTAGAAATTAGAACGAAATGGGCGATCGAGGTTATGCATAGGGTGCATAGTAGGGTTCATAGACAGCAGCAGTCAGAGTAGTATATATTACATTAATTACTGAGTGTATTTGGTAATATGTGGATAATTGTATTCTCTCTTCTTCTTTTCTCTCGCGCCGCCGCATCTCAGCAGCCTGCGATCGGGATTTGCATTTAATTGGTCAACGTTATAGTGAGAAGCGCGACACACTGATTTGTTAAACCAAGTCAATTGTTAGTTAGGGGGTTAGCTTGTTATACTACTGCATAGGTCATCATATGAAACCTGATCGATAATGGATATTCGTCCTGAAGATCTCTAATTTGGATTTAAGGTATCGCTCGCCGAAAGTGGTTAAATACCCAACCTCGACGATCGTACTACTAAGTTCGGGGACAAAAGATCTCTATATCCCGGCAAAAAAAGTTCCGTTCCACCGATCTGACGAGTTCGCGAGTGTCGACCAAGCTATTATACGTTACCTATTTTGTCTATCGGTATACTCTGCACTGCCTGCATTCTCTGGAAATGGACGTTAAGTTGTAAACGCGAGAATAAGCCATTGAGAGGGAAAAAAACTACTATTTTCTGGCATAGAGTTCATCGTATCTATCGTTCGTCATCATGAAATTTTATTCTTCAAAATCAGCCATGTGAGTAAAATACGTTATTCGTGTATGGAATTTAACACTTTATCATTATGTACTATATTCTTGCTTGAAAGTGGGTAAGAATAAGAGTATAAGGTCTTCTCTTGTGATATCTGTTTACGATCGTATCGCTTAGAATTTATAAGGTTACGAGCCCCAATGGTGCAATACGCATCATTGTTTACAATAAACTAAGCGAAAGGGAGCCGTCCACTGAAATTACATCTTCAGAGTTTTATTGCATGTTTTGGTCCTGTAAGGAGGCGCCTTTGGGAAGATAGATCTATCTTTCATCGTTGCCATTATTCGTTTTGGTTTCGGTTACTGCGTAGCGAAATATGACATTGTGTATGCCCCCGATATAGTGAAATCTCATTCAACATTATAATGTAATATATGATTCTGTTCATTATGATTACTTGCTCAAGCACGATGTTCCCACAATGCAACGATTATCCTATTGTCGTTGCAAGTAATTGTATCGTACCCTGGAATGCGTCGCCGTGAGAACTCGGCGGGAAAGGGCATTACCTGAATCAAGCAGTTTTGATATCATGCCGTCACAAGATTCCAAATCTTTCGTTCAGGGGGTGGCTTTTCAATAAGTCTACTACCGTTGCTGAAAAAAAAAAGACGGGTGCCAGGTTACAAATTCGCACGGTAGGGTTTGTTTGTTTAATCTGTAACGTGTCGTTTAGTTCCAACATGGCATGGCTCTTGTGTTGCCATGCCTATTTCATGTCAAGTTCAAACGAGCGTGACGCCGTTAGACAAGTTGCCTCTCACACGCGGTATTTTGACGACAGAAATGTCACATGGCACTGCGCAATGACAATCGTTACAATGTATCGCCTTAACTCGGTCTAGTTAGGAAAGTGATATGTTTTTGCCTTTTGCTGGATCACTGGGCAACTATGTAGCCTAAATTATTTAGTCGTTATCTATTTAGCTGGTACGGTTGAAATTACATTTTCATACAATTTTTCATGAACTATTAATTTCAAAACATAGTCTTAGAACAGGACTTAAGCATTAATCATTTACAACCAACGAACGAAATCGTTGAACCTACGATCCAGTACTATAGGTATTACTTACCACTAATTGAACGTATAGCGTAATTGCAAATATTTTCGTAACTCATTTATTCAAGCTGCAAAACATTAATACTCGCAGTGTGTGTCAAGGTGCGTTGCGGGAAGCTTTTGTCTGTCTGTTTTACGTATTGAGTCATTGTGTTCTATACCAGACCGACCAATATTGAAGATTTATTGTAACTCAGTTCATTGACCATACGTCGGTGCCCTTAGCTGCTTGGGTCACGAGGGAGCCAATATAGTAGTATGTATTTTAAGAATCGATTCCAAGGAAAGTGTTCCGTATTCCGCTATCATTAAATCGGAAGAATTTTGTATTAGTGATTCTGTGTAGTGTATGTTTGACTAGATCTGCGAAGCAAAGTTTCTTGATGAGCTCATGGTAAGCTTATGTAAATGTGTATGCATGTGAGTTTATCTTCCGTCTTGGTCTTTTAGCGTAGATGGTTTTAGTCATGGCAGCTTTATCATGGGGGCAGGAAGAAAAAATATTCAGCATTCATGATAACTTGGTAACCTACTTACAAACTGATTGTTTTGATATGTGTATTAATTTATTGCTGTATTTACAGCTATGTAGTCTGCTGTTGTTGCCTGTATAACACTACTTATACTATACTCGCACAGTTTTTGTTCTTAAATAACAGTACCATGATATTGTCATAGATTTACATTTGTACGCGACATCAAATGATATTCACTTTATTTCAAATCTGAAGGGACAGACCACACTTCTTCCAAAACACTATTCGAGTCTAGTACGCCACTTAACGAAAGCATAGTATTATCCGATTAGTTTCGGCTATAATTTGATTCCGTAATCCGCTCGACAAAGCATCTTCATAATAACGATCCCTTAATTGGTGTTAATTTTAACCATTTTCGAGTGTTCTCATTACATCTGACGCAAATGCATTGGATGCATATTTAGAGTTTAGTATTGATTGTTTGTTCGCCAAAGCAGCAAGTGCGAGAGGAACGTGTCGTAATGACACAGCACCCTTTCAAGTATTTTCGCCACGATTACAAACACTTGCCGTCCAAATCGTGTCCTTCTGCGATCAGAATATATATTCTCGTAATACTCAATATAGTACGGTCTATTTCAATACATGCTCGACGCTCCTAATCGTAAACCTCGATGGTTACACAACATCGCGATGAGTTTTGAACAAAACAATAAATACCGTCTATCCTATAACAACGATCCCCTCTGTCCGTGCTTGTTATGCTTGTTAGTGGATTGGGTTATTTGAAAAAACTTCTTTCAAACGGCAAAATGATCGGCGTAGAGAATCTCTTCAATGTTTTGTACTCTACATCGATTGTCGCAGCGGGGCGGCTATTACTATACAATACTGTAGTTTTTCTTCGAAATTTATTGGATACCGTACGACTCCAATGCTGACACGGCTCGTACCTTGCCGTTTGCATGACGTCATCCGTGACGCAAATCTCCTGCGACTCATCCTATTGCAATACTATTAGTTATTGCCCTCGTTGTTCCATTGTTAAAAATTCGAATGCCGGTTGTAAAGGAGGTGCTAGCAACTGAAACGCAAATGACTAATACTCCGATATTGTATTGGAATCGCAGCAAGTCGCAGTATTTGGTTTCTCCGCAGTAGTATTGTGCGTACATAATACGTGTGGTATTTAATGATTCTAAAGTATATTTTGTTTTGTTTACGTATATGTATGATCGAATGGGCGTCGGTTTGTACACAGTGTCCCGGTGGTCCGTTTAAGCTCACAATTAAGGCGATTTTGCCGTTCAATTCGTGGATAAGCCGCTGGGACAAAAACTTTTTTGCTGACGCTTGGAATTCTGCTCGCAAACCGTGTTTGTTCTTTTGGACAGAGTAGCTTTTCGCCATACCTCGCGCCTCGTTATCGGTAGCGGGGTCGAAGAACCAAAAATGTCTGTTAGGTCCTTGACGATAACTTATATACACTGTTTACGTGCGGTATCGCTAAAGTATCCTAAAGCGTCTCGATCACTTCGAAGCTTGAAATTCCAACACGTTACACTAATTCGCTTCAAGTATCTTAAGGGTACTCGAGCCAAGGCTGGGATAACGAAGAGAAAATATTATTGATCCTATTAATCATAATTGCGAACGACATAAAAAGCATAAGTCGTTGTTTACTCCAACTAAATGTACTTGAATTCAAAGCTTATACAAGTGTCGCGTATGATGTAGAATTACGCAGAAAGGGCCCCTTCAACATGCCATGTAACACGCCACGGTCAAAGAAAAGGAGATCTCCTATTTTGGTACTGTTAGTCTTTTTATTTGTGATTGATTGATTAGTAATTGTCACTACATTTATTGGAGTAGATGTTACTTCAGTAATAAATTAAATAAACTGCTATGTAATGGTGCGACTAACTTAATTAAGTTAAGGCGATATTCAATAGGGGTCACTTTTCGCATTTTTTTAAACAATCTTTGTAGCTCAACACTGCCTATGAATTCATATACGAAATAGAAGCTGGAAAGAAATCGTAAAAGGGTTCAACATCGAGTTCAATATATGCTTTGTGTAAATATCTCCATAAAATAGCTGTGTAGTAGTGTGCACAATGGGTAATAAATTATTGTTGCGCCATTTTATTTTCCTCTTACAAAATCGGTTATTTGAAAACAGAGAGGAAAAAATCAATAATTAATTACAATATACAAGCGAGTTTTACTGTCGTAGGGGGATATACCCACTATTTTCACTAGATAATTGATGAATATCGGCATGGACGGGGTGAGTTCAAAAAATCTACCGTCCAAATGCATTGCAATCAGAAAGACACGGTTTCTGATAATTTTGTAACATGTTAAAATTTAGTTTGAGCGCAAAATAGTTTGGAAACAACCCAAAGAGTATCGCTTAGCCTATATGTAGACATTACGTTCGTAACTAATAGAATTACGAGAAACGTTTTTACAGCTTACATACATAGATAGCTTTACATTCCTGGGTGTGTTTTGACGAGACCTTTTCTCAACAGCTCTCCAGCAAATAATCAAAGTCCTTGAATGACTAGCCTTATTTGAACTAACGATCTATCTTGGATAATTGCAATTTATATTTTTCGTCGCCACCTTGGCGAGAAAGATAACTCCCCGCCTTGCGATCGGGAATTTTGAATATTGTAGCGATGCGACGGAATTTTGACGTGATTTACACCTCCGTCCGTGTAAGCTAACACGAGAGGATGATTGGCAAACATTTTTCAAATTTATTTACGATTAGATGTTATATATTTGTTTTAAACTTCAATGTAAAAGATGGAAATATCTTAATTTATTGCCCTGGAATTCGGCTTGACTAACTAAAGGTTAACCTCTGTCACCGACATACCTTTATCAAGGTAAATGTTTTCAAAATCAGATTCAAGTGATACCTGTCGTTTTTAATACTCAACTAAAGTATAGATATGAACCTAATCCTTGGTGAGCGGTTGCATCCTTGTTTCCGCAGAATCTTCCGACTGCAATCACTAAAACATATATTCCTAATCTTTTCCTGTAATATAAACCATGACGTATGTATAATACATGGGAAATTCATAACCTATCTTAGAATCTAGAAAATAGAATGTGGGGATAATTTTTATCGAAGATTTCGTAATTTGAAAATCATCCCTCACGACATTCTTACATATCTATTTGTACACTTTCGCAATAAGAATCAGAGTATACAATATTTGGGAATAGCTCGTAGCTACGACTGTCTGGGTCTATACGAGGAGGACCAATAGAAACGACCTTCAAGGTCATCTTCGAACTTGCGTTGTTAATAAAAACTTCCTAAGTTCAAGATGACCAGTCATATATGCAGCAAATTAATTCAGAACAGAAAAGAACGAGAATGTAATGAAAGATATTTATTTAAATATCATTTAACTAAGACGACTAAACAGAACATATATGTAGTTTGTAGGCGAATCTCAACTATACATATATTTATCGTCATATTGTGTGCACACCACTACTACTATTCGTGTTTCATGCATTAATTAAACCTAAATTTCGACATTCTCAACTAACTTGTTGTTATTTTTTTGCAGGCGTTCACTCATTGCCGTTATTCTGCTCCTGCTCCTACTCCATATAAAGGTTAGTAAGCATACGTATATTTTGCCTGTGCACATCATAGTATAATATAATATAATGCATGTATGATACTTCTGATTACGATTCAAGTTTCGTGTTTTTTTATGAGTAGTTAATTAGCGTCAACAGAGGCTGCCGATCTCTTAATTTCGGTAATCTTGAAATCATATAATCCACAGCTTGAAAATTATTTAGTTTATTACAAAAATGCTTACTGTACTAGATTTCATATAGATAATTTTTTTTTCTTGTCTGCCTTCAAGAATAGTTCAGGTCTCAGTACCTTTTGCCCTACGGGCTGACGCACCGACTATACACGGTCGACTTTGGTATGGGAATTTCGGTCTGTGCTGTATACAAATGTTTACAGGCTCTATTCCGCAAATTACGATGAAAATTTTGTAATCTCAGAGGTTGACTTTGCTCTGAGGGCAGTCGTCGCATAGCTTTAGATTTGCCGATATCTTGAAAAAATTGCAAAGGATTTTCGCCGGTAAACGTTGCTATCTGCGATTATTCGAGTTTCATGCTTGTGTGTGGTCGGTAATTTTGGTGTAAAGTGTCTTGGGGTTCGGAGGAGTTGCGAAGCATCGGTATTGTACAATTCGTAATGTAGATTTGAATCACTGTGTAGAAATGTTATAGTTTCATTGGCGTCGATAGCCAACATTGGAAACACTCAGTTAGTTAAAGCTATTGTACTTGCATTTTTAATAAGTAAATTTCATCAGTGACGTCAGCGTTTTAAAAAAACCAATAACCTTCCAATATATCCAATCATTAACTAACTGCCATTCGCATGCGTTTTATTTGCCAAGCGGCAATTCGGCATTTTTGTCCTGCATATTATCTCCGACACCCAGTGAACGGTGCGCAGAAAAAAAACGTTTTTATGACGGTTCTGTTTGCAAATGTATTTTTTTGATGACCTAAAAGTTGTCGTTAAATTCTTGCAAACAATGCATGTCTTCTTTGTTTATTTTACGCGATCGCACTGCCAGTGAATAGCTCGTTAAAACCGTCGTTTTGCGAAAATAGCGCGCTGCTATTAGAGGCAGTAAAACAAATACCTGGTTACATGGATAACACATATAGTGCATTAGAGAATGTTAACGATCGTTGCGTAGTAATGATTCGTTCGACATGCATTCAATGGTAGAATGCTAACTACCTGCCTTCGCTTTTGATCTAATTCCAGTTCCTATTTATGACCCTCATACAGAATTCTTGGGCGAGGAGAAAGAAATTATAGGGGAACAGAGCACTGGTATAAACGACTATATACACTAATTTTCAGCCAATTCATTATACGAGCAAGTAACAAATTGCCTTTGTTGTGTTGGAGTGAATTGTATTTGGACTCCTTTTTCTCCCCACCGTTCATAGAGCTTATTGTACTGCGTTCTTCGTAATAAAGTCCCTCATTCGTCATGTAATAATCATAATATCGAAATGCCAATACAGTATAGCCACGTAATACGAGTTTAATTCGTTCCAAGACCTACCTCGTATTAAAAATTAGTCGTATTGCAAAGCGAGTTTTCCCATTGAAATCAATAGAAAACTAATTAATCCGTTCCACACTCCAAAAACCACGCAAAATGCAGATATTAAGGTATTTTTTGAACCAGAAACGTGCAATTAACATTAAAATAACAATACATATGTGTACATGTGATAAAAACATAAGCGTTGTTGTCGTGTCGTGGCAGTTGCTTTTACAGAATACCTGTTCAATTTCACGGCAATGAAAACTTTCAGATGTATCACGATAGCTAGGTGTGTGGCACACTACACAGTCAAAATACAAGCCTTAATTCTAAAGATCTGGGAATGAGTAATTTATCACGATATACGGTTTATTTCTAAGCCCTATGATCCCCCTTAATAGAATTTCTGTTTCGTGACATGGCGACGAATGGTAATTAAATATCGAAGTCAGTGAATAATAATTACTGCTTTCATATAGTTGGTATATTGTTCGATTGTTTATGCTAGCTCTCGAATATAAATTATTAACACTACTTTACAATAACGGGCTTTCACTAAGCAGTGGTTACTTGGCTCCGCTTCTCGCTTTAACAAAGGTAACATCGGATGACGGGAATTACCATAATGGCATGTTGTGAAACTTTAAGACAGATCGGAAGAATTTCATGTGAACTTGTTGGTTTTTCAAATTCTGCTGATATAATGTTGAAAAGATTTATTCTGTTCAGGAGAAAGGGAAATGGAGGACATTGATAATAATCATACGTATTCTGTGAACTGTGATATTTTGATACCCTTGGCTCCAGAATCTTGCTTGATTGTATTCTGTGAACAGTGATATCTTGATACCCTTGGCTCCAGAACCTTGCTTGATTACCAGTTTGCCCTAGGCATCTGTGGTACCTTTTTGAACCACTTCCATGTCATCAGTATTTGGCAATTTGTAGGGAAATTGTAAAGGCTTGGTAATGGATCGCTATTGTACAAAGCTACCAAACTGAATGTTTCTTCTAACTAACACATTATCATGACTAGAAAAATAGTAGGTAATAAAAAATATATTGAAACATATATTTCAGAGTATTTGACTCGTTACCACAATAGTAACTACAGCAGAGCACTGGCACCAAAACTGTACATATTTTAATTTGTAAAATTGTCGATTCACACGATGGGACGAGTTCGAGCCGTCTGAACCTGTCTTTGGGTTTGGCTGACTGGTGTAAATTGAAATAGATTGTCAGATCGTTCTGTTTGAGTAGTCGCTCTAATAATTACCTTGGAATGTGCGGAATGGAGCTTGAAATAACTCATATTCTGTAGTAGTTAAATAGTTTTGACAGGAATATTCATATTTGTTTGATAGGATTCTACTAACATTTCCCAGAAATCATTCGATGTATAATAATAAAGTTCCATCCCGCAAGTTAGGTACTTGTTAACTATAGCTATCAATTTAGTCCTCCACCTGTGTTATTGATAGCCCGCCGAGTACGGCTTGAAACAGAATGTTTGTTTTAGTTCGAGTAAGCAGTCGATTTATGGTATTTGATGGCATCCTTGGCTTGTTTACTTTTATTCTATTTGATCTAACGCCCCTATAGGCAAAGTGACAGTAATTAGCCTTTCGCTTACGCCATTCGTATGAAATCTAGCTGATTACATAAAATTCGAAATCTGTTTTGCTGCCGCTGTCCCAGCTCAGCTCTTATCCGTGGTAACCACTAATTACATGTTGTGAGACATTCTAAAACTGTGGCGCTATGTGTAAACTATTGTTTAGTCGTCTTAACTTCCGTATCTGTGGCTTGAATGAAATTTCGAAATATTGTACAGTATTTATTCATGTTTGCCTGTTTCTATGCTCTACTGTTGTCGTGTTGATGTCAAATATTTGTTTTCTTCCATTGTTTCAGCCCTAGCTATGATTCTGATGACCGTTTTCGCTTTGTGAACAGCAGATTTATGTCCTAGATATACGCGCCTCGAATTCCCCAAACGTCATTTAAACTTCAGGTTGCTATGCAGGGTAAAATACACTTGACTCCGAGATTAAAACGTGTAATACTCATTTTGAGGGGGTTAGTCGTTGTATCTTACACCGGCCACCTTTGATCCGTGGTTATGCAGCAGGCAATTTGTTTGCACAAGGAATTGATGAACATACGCATCTATATTTGTTCAAACGGACCGTTATGATAAGAATTGCATGGTGTGAAATATAATAAATTCACACGTTCGACAGCGCTTGTTTTCGCGATAACGTCGAAGCAAGTGCGGCTTCGTCTGATACCGTTCTCAAATTACGATTTTATGCCTCCATTCGGAATGTGAAATGCAATACCGCCGGCAAACTGCGCACAATCCGTGGTTTTCCCAAAGACAATATAACAATGTTAACAGTTTTACCAGTTCGATAAACATAATCTGTCTTCGATTCAACTTTGGATCTGAGTATAACAAGCCTGACGCGTTCAAAGCTGTGACGTATTCGACACGAATTCGTTGTAGCGAAATGTGGAACAGGATGGGAGTCCTTGATCGATTTGCAATACATACGCTATCTAATATAGTATTGATATGAGATTTTTCTTAACCTTTGGCCTCTTTGCCAGTTCCCGCCATTGTTAAACATATCCATATCGTTAAATAAGTAGTGACCTATTGGAATTCTGCCTTTCCCTAGCCCGTGATATTTACCAAATTCCATCCGTCGTTCAAAAATAGCCTGAACTTTCCTGTTCAAAGAGTGGCGTTCGAATGAAGTTGGAAAACAGCAGAACGCGACGCAAGTTATGAAATGTTGTCTGTGAAGTCTGAATAGCATAGTTAATTTATGAGCGGCCTAATCGTAAAGCCATTGTTAGCGTGAGATAGAGATCTTCGACGGTTTGGGATTGTTGGTCCTAACCGAATGCCAATAGCCTTGAGGCTCACGCTGTTCTGAGGGAGAAGTTAGGCATATTGTTTTTTACTAAATAGAGTTATCGTATTTCCTACCAACGTGATCAATTACTGCCCTTCACTGCACACCCTTTGTTTAACTGTTTGTCAAATGCCAGAGAATGCAATGCAGTCGAGTTTCATTTCCATTGTGTATCGCTTCTTCACCATATCATATAAACGTGATAATAATATTTCACAATCGCTTTAGAAGGGTTTGTTAACTGAAGTCATACGTAAATCACGTCTTGTTCGATTCCTAGAACCGAGAAATTTTTTAGAAAAAATTACGCTCTACTTTTCGTTTCTTATTTATAAGATATAGTAATGAAAGGCAGATAAATAAAAATGGTACATACATAAACATTAAAACAATCATTCATTTTTTACAACAACACAAAAAAAATTGAATTCAGTCTATAAAATATTTTAGATATTTAAAAATGCAAATATAAATATATACTATGAATAATGTGAAAGTGAAGGAAGTAACTATGATTGTATCTACTCGTCGTATTCAAAAATAAATAACCGGGGTATGAAGAAAGTTGGTCATTGAGGACACTAAAAATATATTCCAATGAACACGATGAACTTGAAAGGGAACTAGGTTTGCAGAACAGAACCCCAGAAGTTCGGGTATTTTTGGCTGATGGGCGAATTCTCGTGTGCACTCTCTTTATTATATTTGTGTACAGCAATCACGGTCTGTCTAAGTTTATCACTCTTCGTGATACAATCGCGCAAGTGTTTGTTTTCATTGATCGAAATTATTTCTAGATAGAGTACAGTCATTACCAGCCAGCTGATGAACAGTTCCGGTGATAGGCGGAATGTTTTCTCAATTTACGCTGTAAATCCGCTTAGACGAGCAATAGGAATGTACTTTCTTTCCTCTTATATAAGGAATATAGTGGTTTTTGAACTGCTACCTTTTTTCTTAATAGAAGCTTATTCCTGTCTGCGGTCTGCTTAAAATTGTCGCCATTGCCGCTTTTCTCGTGCATACCTAGTTAAGTTATTTTCTCTAACAAGAGCTGTCCACAAATCTGAGGTTTTCAAATTAAATTGCTAAACCTTTTCCCTGGCAATATGCGAACAACTGTGGTGTATTGTACGGTAGGACGATACCACTGGCCACAGGGCCTACTTTGCCGCATAATTCCTAATAATTCAGCATCTC